>PVKP010025153.1:0-34065 GCA_004027715.1 Plecturocebus donacophilus | reverse complement strand
GTGACAGGACTAGTTGTAACCCAAACCTCAGTGTTACAGAATATTCCCATGCAAGAAATCTGCACAAGTACTCCTGAATCCAAAATAAAAGCTTAAATCATTTTAAAAACTCCTAAATAATGTTATAAAAATAAACCAATCTTTATAATGAGAGAAGAATATATATTTTTTTCTGGTAGTAAGTAGATGAGCAATTTTCAGATGTTTTGTGGTGAGATAATTTTCTAACATAGCCATATCTGAAATTGACAAAGAAAGAAGCAAAGATAATTTTTTTCCCTATTTCCCCCCTTTTTCATCAGAAAGGAAAATATTTTCCAGAAGCACTCCCTGTCAGCAGATTTTTGTTTGTATTTTATTGGTCAAAATTGGGTCAAATGGCCATATTCTTAAACCTATCATTGACAAAAACAATGCACTGAATATTTTGTTAAGTGTCTTCCTCCTCCCTTAGGTTTCTTTGTTTCTAATTTATTTTTACTTAAAAATTTTATTTTACTTAAATTGCATTGAGATAGGGTCTCACTATGTTAATCAGGCTTATCTGTTACTTCTGGCCTTAAGCAATCCTCCCAACTCAGTCTCCCAGTGTGCTGGGATTACAGGTGTGAGCCACTATGCTTAGTCCTCAATTTTCACTGTATATTCTTCTGTAGAAAAATATGTAATTTTTCAATTAGAAAAATATTATATATATTTTTATAGACTAGTAAATATAAAAGAAGGTGTGAACAAATAAAAATCGGCCATAATTCTATAACTAACAGTTATTACTGACAATTTTTAACTAACTTCAGTTTGGGTTTTATTTATTTGCCTTTAATATTGTGATATGTTTTCAATACATTTGTAGGCAAGTACATATTTCAATGATCTCAGTCCTCACTATCGGTCATTTTACAGCACACTATTTTCATATTTGAGCTCTTAATTCGACTAATATTTTGAGTGGCTGGGATATGCACACATATACACAAATACTCTTAAAGAATGGCATATGGGTAATATATTTTCCAAGCTCTTGAATATTTAAAAATATTTTTGTCTTTCATTCATTAATATGTTCTTTCCTACAACAACTACTTATTGAACATCCTCTATGTGCAGGTTACAATGTTAAATATTAAGCTTACAAGAGTGAATAAGACAGAGGTAGCCCATGCCCTCTTGGAGCTTATAATTTACTAGGTAATGAATTTTGAAAACATAAAGAATATGAAGACAAAAAGGAGAGATAAGAGTGATTATATGGCTATGTAATTTAGAAGGAACAACCTAACAACCTAGTTTGAGAATCAGAGAACGTTTTTACTTTAAAAAATTGCATTAGACTGAGACCTGAAATTTTAGCAGAAATGCAGAGTAGGAGGAAGAATATTCTGAGTAACAGAAACTCCATGAATGACGCATTGAGGTAGGAGCAGATGGTAAATTTGAGAGGCTGAAAGAGGACCAGCATACTTAAAACACTGAAAGTGAAGAGGAGTGGAACATATAAATCCTATAAAGAGTGGGTAAAAACTCAGTTGTGGATGGTGGATGGCCATGTGAATCACGGTTGGGATTTGGTACATTGTTATAAGGGCAATGAAAAGCCTTGAGAGGTTTTAATATGGAGATATGATTTATTATGCATTTCAAATAGATTAACAAATAGGTTAGATATTAAATTTACTTTCAACATTCTGTATGCATGTTCCTTTGTCTTCTGCAATTTAACTTACAAAGTAGAAGTCTGAGGCTAACTTTAATTTTGTTCCTTTAAGTGTAGAATACATTTTTTCTGAATGTTTATAAGAAATTTATTTATTCTTGAAAAACACTGTCCAAGGATTCCTCTAGATATAGATTTTTTTTAACTTAATTTTTTTCTGGAACATATTGAATTATTTATATACATGTATTTAGGACATTTTTAAAAGACTGGAATGTTTTCTTTAGTTATGTCTTTACTTATTGCTCCAATTCTTTTTATTCTGCTTGTTCCTCTTGAAATCCTCTGTAAATTTTGAGACTGAATTTCTACTTTTTTTCCTATGCCTACTTTCATTTTCATTTGACCCACACATACACACACAAAATCTCTGACAAACACACAGATACTCATGGACATGCACATACATTTATATACATATTGATATACAAACACACATATAGACAGTGATTTTTATGAAAATTTAGGAGAGGTTCTGCCATGTGTGTTAGCCATTTTAGTCTGAAATTGCCATTCTGATTTTGAAAACTTCCACCTGAAATCTACAGTGAAGATACAATCCGTGGAGAAAAGGGGGAAGATGGTACACAAAGAGGTTTGGAATTTGTTTAGCGGTGCTGGGAATATTCCAAAAGCTATCCTGAGTGAATAAAGAAATAGAGTGTGACTTTGCTATCTGCTGAATTAAGTTCTCATCCTATTCCAAAGACAGAATTGCCTTCATGAAATTATAGACCATTAATTAGTCTCCTTTTAGGAATTCATCAAACCATTCTAGTTTTGCAGCATTCTACTGTGTTAAAAACCAAAATCAGGCAAAACAAAATACAAACATAACTTCTAGAAGAACAATTTTTATAAATTTTTTGGGAACTCATTTTGGCAGACAGAAAGCTCTTCTAAAAGTCTCATCCAACCTGAACAGACTTTTTTAGAAGCCCATTTCCCTTTTCTCTCTCCAGGAAACAGAGAGAATAGTCTTTTAGAAAAATGTCCAAATTTCTTGCTGGAGATAAGCTTCCTCAATTTCTTTTCAGTCTTGTGCACCAGGTGTATAGATGCATTAAAAATTTTCTGGCTTAGCAGGACTTCTAAGTCCAGTCTCCTTCCATAGACTCCTTTTTTTGGTGAGATATCATGTAAATGCCCTTTAATCTGAAGGAATTATTAATATCTATAAGATGTTGCTTTTAAGTCTTGTATAATTTTTTTCTCTTGCATGCTATACTTAGTTTGAGAGAAGTATAGTGTCCATGTGAAGAACATGAACTGTAGAGTTACAAGTGTCTTGACCATTTCTTACTAGCTGGGTGAGCTTGGACTAGTGGTAAGGTTTCTGTGCTTCAGGTTTTCCATCTGAAAAAGAAGGACCCCTTCATATAAAGAGCTAATGTATTCAAGAAAATGAAAGAATACCTGAAAAATATTGCTTTATATATGTACTTGTTATAATCAGCAATACAAGTCTGTCCTTTTAAATTGATTTGACAAGGTCTCCTAAAGAAAAGAATTAAGTTCTTGATAAACATCAAGACTCAAAAATAAAATTTAAAACTTCCCAAGTTATAAAGATTATTGTTAAAAGAGACCAACTGCTTCATAACTTTAAAAATGTTGGTTAGCTTTTTTGAACTTATTTTATGTCTAAAAATTCTTTATAAATCTTATATTCAGTAGAAATATGTCTCGAGTGGCCATCAGCAAGAAAGATGACAACTTCTTGTAGAAATTTAACCCTTGATACCCTTAGAAATTAACCTTCCTCAATTAATTACATTCCCAGGGATATTTGGGTCTCTGTTTGTTTTTATTGTTTTGTTTTTTTCTAGTAAATGGCTTCTTAATCTGTTATTATCCCCTCCAGTATCCATTGATTCAGAGAAAATACCAACAAGTGGAATTTATTGTCTGATTTTGAACCGAATCTTGTGGCTGTTTTTATTGTAATTCAAGGCACTGTTTAATCCCTTTGCTTAGAAGCCATTGAAGTGAAAATGTTCATGTTGCAGATTTACTTTGTGACAATGATGTACGGGAAGATTATTCTGCAAGAACCGGAAAATATGATACTTGTTGGAAGAAATTCAATGTTGCAACCAGTTGAAATAAAGAACACCCAATCCCACTTGCTAACAAAGTGGGGATTCCTTTCCAAAGCTTTGTACTGTGCAAAGGATACTTTTCTGGTGTGCCAAGAAGTTATCTCTGGGACTGTTACACTTGGAATTCCAGCAGATTACCCTATCATCAAGTCATCAGTATGCTGCTATTTGAATAAACACAGCTGTTGTTTTCCAAGAAATATGGCTAGGAGCAGTAAGGAAAAAAAGGGCAATTAGTGTTATTGAAATGAAGGGGTACTCAGGATGGCATATATATATTTATGAGCATTTTAGTTTCCGAATAGACTATTTACCATGCTGTGACTTAACAGTGGGGGAGTAATGATACCCTCTCCAAATCCTTGGTACTTTACTGCATTTTGCTATTTGCCTAATATTAATTACAAATAATTTTCATAATTAAAATAAATATATATTTTTAAATTTCATATGACCTTGTGCTATCTTTTATTCACAAATCCTTGAAGTTTTGATGGCAACGTGTTCCAAAGACCTATATATAAGGACAGATGAATAGGATAACCTATTTTAAAATTTATACTAATGACTGGTTTTCTTGCCTTTTCAATACGTGGAGCAAAGATGTTATTGTCGTAGGTCTGGAAATAAGGCTTGTTTTTAGAAGGTCAAAGAGAACCTTCAGCATGGTGTAATGCAGAGCGGTGGATCGGAAAGATGAGACCATTGACTGCAGTGTGGTCACAGGCAAGGGATTCCCTCCCCTGGATCTCAGCTTCTTTTATCTGTAAACTGTTGAGATTGGATGATATAACCTTTAAGGTCTCTTCAAACTCCATGATGCTCTTAACTGAAGCCTTTATTATTCAGGTCTGACACTCAGTACTGAGCAACACATTTGTTATAGAGACCTGCTGGAACTGGTGGTTGTCATCTTTATAAATAAACAAACATCCTGGCTGTTTTTGTGCTTTTAGTATAAATGAAGACAAATAATGGGATGAGTCGTTGAGATCTCAGTGTTTTTTCACATAAATAGTTTATTTTGAATTTGTATCATCTTAAATCTTTAGTCTATAGTGATGAACTCTGGTTCAGGGTTATTGGTTTGGCAAGTGTAAGGGGGATTGAGGGGAAGATTTGAGAAGTATGTTAAGGTTCTGTTATTTCTGGGGTATAAAATAAGAAGGTGCCAGAAAAAAGAA
This sequence comes from Plecturocebus donacophilus, assembly GCA_004027715.1. Lineage (NCBI taxonomy): Eukaryota > Metazoa > Chordata > Mammalia > Primates > Pitheciidae > Plecturocebus > Plecturocebus donacophilus. Next base: position 29,065 of record PVKP010025153.1, on the reverse strand, counting down.
ACTGAAGTTAGAGGTAATGTCTTTTGTTTAGAAGGTCAATGCTTTGGTGCATTTTAAAACCATCTCATTTAAAAAGTACGGCGAGTACACTGCACCCACTAGCTTGGTGGCTGTGGCTGCTTTATCATCTTGTCCAGCAGCCACAATGACCAAGCTATGTATCTTCCTTTTATTTCCTCTCAAGAGAGAGTTGACCTCCGATTTGCAAGTTAGTTCTCGAAATCTAGTTCAGTGAGTCCTAAGGATTTTAAAGACATCTCCTAGACAAAATGACACACGTCAAGGGTGTGGGTATGTTATTTTCCAGTGTTTCTAAGTAGGTGTGAAAGAAAACCTCATTTAAACTCTATTCAGAAATCAACAAAAGCCCTAAAACAAGAATAATGAAGCAGCATGAGTAATGTTCAGGGTCTATACCGAGACAAGGATGATGAGGGCATCGGTTCTTCAGTCAGAACAGCAGCTGTCTAGGCAATGTCTGAGGTCTGACTGTGCGACCTTGGGCCCAGCCACGAAATACTGTCATCCGAACCCAACCCCTCCTCATTAACAGTTACAACACACAGCGTTTTAGTGCTTTATGGTTTCAGAGCTCTTTTGCATGTATTATCTCATCTCTGATCCATTTTTAGGATGGTGTTAGCCTTACCTCATGCCCCAGTGTTTCATCATGTCTTTGGAGACATAGTGGCTTACCTGATAGGTCTGATTTTTCTCTTCATGCTTTGGGCAACCTCTGGAAGGGGTAAAGGTGATGTTTTGGCTGGTACTTTAACCAAGTAACAAAGTTGGACTGAAATGTAAACTTTCGAGTGAGGTCAAAGAATATGTTATAAGGGATGAAATTAAGCAGGTTTTATGCAGTGGTGGCTTCTCTCACTAGGACTCGGTGTCAGACAAACCAGCTTCACTCATTTTCTCACTTGGCCCTCATGGTAACCCCCTGGAAGTAGGAGGGTTTATTATTATCCCTAGTGTACAGATGAAGAAACAAACACTGGACCATTAACATAGCTTATAGAAGTCACAGGGCCAATGGCAGAGCCTAGTTCTTTTGCCTGTTAGGGCAATGCTCTTTCTACCATACCCCAGGGCCTAGGCATAAGACAACTTCTCAAGTTTGGACATTTTTCTTGTATACATCACTTTCCCCTCCAAAATTAACACCGAAAGGTAGCAAATTTCAGAGGAGAGCTGGGACTAAAGATGAATCTTCACTCTGTCACTGGGTCTTTTTTTCCCACAAGGGAAGAGAATTCTTATTTCTTTTGTACGTTGAGGTCCATGCTACCTTTAGAGTCCTATAGACGGAGGAGTATTAAACACTTACAGAACTGTTTTTGCTATTGATTCTCATTGTGTTGTTGTGGTTAATGTCTTGATATTCAGTTATCATGAAACTCACCATCTTGAAACTTGTCTACTCAAAAGCCATCACGCACTGGTTCTTTGGTTGTGGGCTCCATAGATTTTGTCATTGAATGGTGACAGCAAGAAAGCTGGAGAATGAAGAGGTCTATTAGGCAGTTTTCTACCTTCAACGTGCCTGTGGAGACATTGGGTGAGTAATGTAAGAGAACAGGTGAGTGGCACATGCAGCATGGGGGAACCCTCCTCTCAGGGTGTCATTGTTACTTTGGTCCGTTTTCATATTTGTGTCTTATCTCATTATTGAAAAGGTAGGTTCAGTGTGCCAGGTGGGGCCTGGCAATAGGAGTCTAGAATTCAGGAGCATGGAAAAGCTATGGTTGTAGCCAGTTAGTCCTTTCAAGGTTGAGTCTTGACCACTGTCTGAAGTTAGTAGAATTGGATCTGGACAGAATATCAAAATCCTAGCCAAGAGGCCCAGGTTTTACTCTAAAAATGTGTGCATTTGCCTAAGGATAGAAGACCTTTTCCATTCCTCACTGGCAGGCCAACTGACCTTCTTGATATACTTTAATCCTGTCTCAGGAATGAGCATTAGTGGCTCTGGCTAAAAACTCTAGGTAAGCAATAGATAAACTTTTGGCAGTAATGTCATTATTGGTATTTGAGTCAGCTGTTAGTGGCATTTATTATCCCCACCCCCAAATCCTTCATTTAGCTTTTATATGTTTTTCAGTTTTACTTTCCTGGATTCTTTTCTTCTCTTCGATTGTTGTAAATCAATAACATTTGAATTAGGCTGTCAAAATACAGTATTTTTTTAAAATGCATAAATCTATTTGTTAAGGAATGGTTCTTTCTCTAATGCAAATAATTACTTTCTAATTGTTCTATAAGATTAAACTTTATTGCATATGTTTTGAAAGCAGGTAGCACCTGCAAAGTAATCATTTTATGTACCATTTTTAAATTAGGTAGCAAGTCTATAGGACAATTCCAATTAAATTTTAAAAATTCATTAATGGAAATAGGGTAAGGAAAATGGGGAACAGATATTACACAAAGCAAAACTATTTTGAAACAGAGCATTTTATGTGGCCTCCCTTAGATTTTAGTCGCTTTTTGAAAAGATGGCTCCACACCTTGATTTACTATTCATCCCAAAGTTTAAATCCAAGGTTGTTCTTGGAACGATGCCTCTTCAAAGTGTTCTTATTAGGCGCTGAGAGCACCCAAAGAGAGAGGTGAACATTTAAAGCATACAGCATATAATGTAGCTACACTAATATGAAACAATTGTTCTGCATTGGACTCCAGAGATTGAAATATACAATTCATATCTAAGAATAAGATGAGTGTCATATTAAGCATGTTTCCCTGTCTCTGAAAGCAGGCAGAAAACTTACAAATGCATCTCAATAATCTTCCCCAAAAAACATTATCACTGGTCTGCAGTTATGGAGCACTCTGTTCTCTCTTGAATGTACCGATTATCAATTCTTAAGCAGTTGAAAGGAGGCCTTGAATCTGAACCTATCCCACAATGCCCTTTATGTAGTATGACTCTCAGAGACCCCTGCTACTCACACATTGGCAAAGACTCATTTAACTTGAAGGTTTGTGTAGTCTACTCTTTTCAACAGAGTGGCTGGGGCAGGGTAGAGGTAGAAGAAGATTCTGGGTAATGGATCCAATTTTGGAGGAGTGCCGAGGGGAGGTTATATTTGGTGGGAGGAATAATCCTTTAGAATATGGTATGGTCCAATATTTGTCCTGGGAATAATCATATCTATAGGAGACACTTCTACTTCATTTAGAATTCAAAGGGATGGAATATTTATAAAAATTTTACAATAAAAATTTAATCCAAGCCTGGAGCTTGAAGAGTTAATTTCATCCCAGGTCCCTTTGCTCCGCCATTACTGCTTTCTCCCACTTCATCAGCCCATGGAAAATTAGATAATTCCTTTGTGCAAATAAAAGATATTGAGAGGCAATTATTGGCTCATTCTACATACCAATTTAATAGCCAGAGATTCTTTGGTTTTAATTTCTAGCAAGTTTTATATGAGACCACAAAATCAACTCTTAACTCATTCAGTGATAATAGTTGAGAACTATGTTGGTGCTGTGTATTATTTGTAGAGATAATAATTTTATGACTTGAGTCTATGAGCAGGGCTTAGCAAAGTTGGCGGAGTTTCTGAGTGAGTAGTCAGTAGTCCCAAGAATTGACAGACACATGAGAAAAGGAAAAGAAGTTGTGGAAGACAATCATGGAAAGGAAGAAAAGACAGGAAAAAAAAACAGAGAAAGGAGAAAAGAGTAAGTGGTGGGAGTGGTGAATGCTCCTACATCATCTCATACTGCTGTGCTGGAGCAGTTTAGAAAGGCTCACAAAAGCTGACTGTAGTTTGCTTTTGAACTCTGTTCTGTGATTTTGTTTTGGTAGCTTCCAATTGGCACAGTGGAAGCATTTACACCATAGATATTGGTGAATACTACAAATCGGGGATTTTTATTTTTCCCCTCCAGGGAGCTGGTTGTTCACTATTTACCAGCACACTATGACCTTAGATATTTCTTTGTGATACAAGAGACCTAAATTATCAAATGTGTCACAGCAGGAGAGAGTTTGAGAGACACTGGATTAATTGGGTAGGGGCCAGTTCCAGGACTAGAAATAACAAACTGGAATTCCTATTCCCATAGTTGCCTGAAATGAGAAGCAGGTCAAGATCATAAAGAAAAGAGGTCAAACCAGTTGAGAAAGATGTATTCTAGGCATTTTGCAGAAAGCAGGAACAGTCTTATTTAACAGTCACAAGAGATGAGTAAATGGTGGTTGACAGAGATTAAATTTGTGTATCACACAAGTTAGAACCAAATAGAATTTATCTTACCCAAAGCCCTAATTTCTAACCCCCAGACTATAGACTTCCTCTGTAGACCTCTGTATTCAATTAGGCAGGTGGTGCTCCCCACAACTTTTGAACTTAGTATCAACATTGTAATCTAGATTGAGTTTTCTAATGACACCCCATACTAATGACACCTGCTCTGCACAGCAGCCGTGTCTGTGGGTCATCTCCCTCTGACTCTACACATATGAAGAACATCCTCAGCCAAAACATCCCTGCTCCACTCCAGAGAAAAAATCAGTTTCCCCTCCTTTTCTAAGTTTATAGCTTTTTCTTTATTTCCACTGCCTTCTAATTCATTTATTTATTCATTGAATAAATCTTTGTCAAAAGCCTGTGTGCATTGTGAAAGAAAGAGGGAATACAACCTAGAGAGGCCTACTGGAGGGAACACATGTGTGTGTCTAATTTGAAAGCTGCAGAAGATGAAGAACTAAAGATGTGGATTTAAGGACCACAGATGGGGGTGGGGCTAGACTTTCTAGGTTATCATGGAGACTCCATCTGTTTTGAGTATTTCTCTTCAATATGAGCAAAAGCCTTAACCCGGCAACTTACTCTTTTCTTCTAATTTTCTTTGATCTTTTGTCTTTGGCCCTTACCCAGGAACAGGTAAATCTCACTGACTTAGATATTCTCCCTTTGGAGATCCTGGTGCCTTCTCTGCCTCTTACCCCCTTATTGTGTCTAAGGTGAAACCATTTTAGATACAATAATGCTATATGATATTTTTGCTTACCTGAAAAGGCATAATTTAATTCTATTTATTGAAGAGGACTGATTTGTATTAAAGGTACATAGTAAATAATTTTGATTTATTGATTTGGTAAAATGGCCTGTAGTTTAAAACAATTTTACATTTTGATCATGCAACATTATCTCCTGAACCGCTTCTGATTTACATTTATTTATTTTAGTTGTACATTTATTAATGATAGATGGAGTTTAACTATAAATGACTATGGTATTAAGTATTCTACCAGGTGATGAATTACCTAGAATTTATTCTAAGGAGGTGTTAGAAACATGTAGGTGGAGAGCCATATGTGAATAAAGATAGCTTCAGTTAGATGTTCCCAAAGTGTGGTCTCTGGACCAGAAACATCAATATTACCTGGGAATTTATTTTCAATGCACATTTTTGAGGCCTACCCCAGGCCTGACTCAGAAATTCTGCAAGTGAGGCCCGGTAATCTGTAATTTGACAAGCCCTCCAGACTATTCTGATAGCTAAAGTACGAGAATCACTGGTTAAAGTAATACTAACAAATAAAGTTAGCAACAATTAAAGCAAATTTTAAATGAAGAAGTATAGTTATGTCATTAATTCACTTTGCTCAGACTTGTTTGGATCCTTGGACATATTTTTTACTTACTATGTTCTTAAAAACCAGAAGTGTTTCAGCATTTTCACTTCTTTTGCAAATAACCATTAGACAGATTTGTAAAAAGATTGATTGTATACTTTCATTTCCTCAAGCAGTCATTTATTCTTTCAGATAATACTCATTCTCCAGGCAGCAGACAAAAGACTTGAAGACATGCACAGCTGAAGGAAATGAAAAGGTGACAAGGCTAAGAGAACAAAGATGAGCATTGTCACGGTCCAGAGGGTGGTGGTGGAGGAAGCCTTCTCTATGCTGGTGCCTCTACTGGAACTTTCAGGAAATGAACGTGTGTGTTTTGTGCTTTTCCCTTTATACCTGAAGAAACTTGGAACAATGATTTTCTTTTATGGAGTTTATATTTAAGCAGATGAGAAATTAGCCTTGAGAATAGAAATGCAGAATCAAAGTCCACAAATTTAATTATTGCTTCCCCTGGTTAGCTCATCTTTAATTCTGTCATCTTCCTCTCTGGTGTAGGGAAGTAAGGGTTATACCCACTTTTAAATTATTTGTTGTATTATGATTAATACACAGGGAAAGTTTCTATGCATTCATTTATTCATCAATAGATATTTATCAGCACTCACTGTTTATAGAACAACCCAAGATGTTGTGGGAGGTACAAGGGAGAGGACAGCATGAACCCTGTTCTCAGGGTGTTCAAAGTCTACCAGGAAAGAGATGCCACTGCACATGTAAGCATAATAAAAGCTAAAAGTAGATGTGCCATAAAATGGATCAAAATAAAAGGCTGTAAGAAGAGGAAAGGCATTCCTTCTAGCTTTGGTCAGATTTGGTCCACAATCAAATCAAATCCTTATTAAGTTCATATTCGCTTACCGACAAACTAAAATGCTGCAAAAAATAATCGTCCCCCATGGGAGATCTTACAGGCAGACCCTAATTGCCCCTAGCTAAGTTTAGAATGTAGCTCTGAAAAGAATAACAAAAGAGCTTAAAGAGGCAAGCAAGAGGTTTTGAAATATCTGGTCTGTAAGGGTAAAAGACTGATGCCAAAGCCTGGGGGTACCCAGCTGGGGTCAATCTACATTAATTGCTAACACCTAGAGGTAATTAGCAGTAATTAACCAAAGGAGTGATGGGATGGCCAGACTGACTTAAAGGCAGCCATTCCAGGAGCTCCTATCATTTTGGGAACCTAATAGTTTCTAGGTAACATGAAATAAAGTAGGTTTCCCCAGTAATTTAGATTTGGAAGACTGCACTACAAAGGACCCCCTGGGGTAAGCTTTTATAAATATACTATTAAAACGTGTAGCCCTTTCTACCCAGAGATGAAGTTTATTTTCTCACCCTTTGAGACTGAGCTATCTTACCACTTGCTTTAACCCATAGAATATGGGGAAAGAGAAATTGTGCAACTTCTTTTGCTAGTAAGTCTTACAAGACCTGCAGCTTCAGCCTTCACCTTCTAGGAACGTTGTCCTGAGATCATCCTGTGAGGCAGGCAGTCTAGCCTACTGGAGGAGAAGCAGTTTTGTGGAGAAGATTCCAGACATCCCTGCCAACAACACCAACTCCAGATATATGAGTGAGTGCATCTTAGGTTCTCTGGCTAATAGTGTTCTCAAGAGTTGGACACTCACAGTAGATCATTTTCACACCATCTTTTTCCCTATGATAAAATTACATTCAACTATAACAATAATTATAATTTTCGTGATGTTTCTTAGTTTTAAAGCAAACATTTGTCAAGTAAGATAACAAATAGAGGTCAATTTCAAAGATATTCATGTTGAGCAAAATACTTTATAGATGAACTAAAAATTGTACTCAACAAAAACATACATCAGTTTTTGCCTTGCCTCAGTTTAAAATTTTTTTTTCACAAAAATTCTGAAAAGAATGATTGTAAAGACCAGGAAGCACAGCCTGAGCTCCTGCTATTCTGTCATTTTATCATTGCTAATTTCAAATCTACTGAGTAAACACAAGAATATGTAGTACCTCAGGCCTAGGGATGTAAACTACACACAAAGAAAGCTTGAACAATTTGTAGTCACCATGAAACTACTCTTAAAACAAACATGTAATAGGGGCTGGTGGGGGGAGACAGTGAGTTCTCCAAATTCTATGTAGAATACAATGTTCATTAAAATATAAGTAATAAAATGCGCTAATTCGAAGCATATGTAAATGTTATTAAAACTCAAGAGCTTCAGTATTTGTCAAGAAATTAGGCCAACTCATTGTTTTTTGCTTTTTGTTTTTTTCCCAGGTTGGAGTAGTTTACCACTGACACTGTTCAGAACTGCTGGCACATGGTGATGATAATCCGAGGTAGGCTGACTTCTCGTCATTTAAATTATTGCTTTGACATTTACGGGTGATGTACCCTATTTTTGCTTGTGTGGATTGCTCCTGCTGACCCATGCTGGATATGCCTCTGCTTTTGTTACCAGAGGAAGGTATCCATACGGGGTCTGCAGCAACTTCAATTCTTGCCTCCTCAGAAAAAAGAATTTGACTGAGGGGCATAAGGCTGGAGGAGAGACTGAGGCAAGTTTTGGAGCAGTAGTGAAAATTTATTGAAAAGCTTTAGAGCAGTAGTGAAAGGAAGTAAAGTACACTTGGAAGAGGGCTGAGTGGGTGACTTGAGAGACCAAGTCCAGGGGCTTGGCCCCTTGACTTGGAGTCTTATACGTCGGCATACTTTTGGAGTTTTGGGTTACTTCTCCTCGCTCCTGAGACTTATTGGGAAGCTGCTGGTCACCAGTCTCAGGTGTTTCCTATCTGTTAGAGACTGCCTTTCCCCTGGCACCAGCTGTGATCATTTGTTATTTTAGAGAGACAGTTAACAACTGCCTGATCATCACCTGACGGTCGCCCAATACTTCTAGTGTGTATGTCGGGGAGCCCTTTTCTGCCCTGTTCATGTCTGACTAGGTACCTAGTGTACCACTTTTAGCATTTCACATCCCATCTGACTGCGACTAGGTGAGACCAGAAGAAACTGCTCAGTTGACCCAAAGAATCACCAGAAATAATAAATGGTTATTTCATGCCACAAAGTCTCGGTGTAATTATGTAGCCTTAGATACCTGGTGCAGGAAATGATTAGAGTAATTGAGCTAGATTTTTCTTCCCGAAGCTGTGACAATTATGAGAACGCTGAATATGTACTGGGTAGAAGGTAACGATTTGGAGACTATTGTTTATGTTACGGCTTATTAAAGGAGGTGAACTCAAGTAAGATGGGAGAGGTGATGCAGGAAGGAAATGAGGAGAGGAAAATGTTTCTGTGAAGACTGGAGATTTAAAATTCTCATGAGTAGATTGGTGAGGGGGAGTGTTTCAAAGAAAACAGTGTTTTAATTCCTGAAGCAAAATCATTTGTTGCATCTTGAAACCAGACCTTTGCGAGTGGAACCTGAATGTCCCTGAAACAATGAGGTCTGCTTCTATGTACCAGCAAAGACATAAAGCTCTGTCCCAAAAACCAGGATGAAGGACAGAGCTTTATGTACAAAGCTTTAACATACTTAGTTGGTAGGTAATTTCTGAAGCAGTAGCAAAGAAACAATGGCAAAAATTGGCAAAAATCCCACTAATTACTAATAATTTTTAATATGTTTGGTAAATTACATAACCAAAGATCAATGAGATTTCCATATGCGGTTCCTGAAATGTCTACAAATATGAAACTGGGTCACAGAAAACTAGAGTGTTATTTTAAACATTTCATTCAGTTCATATTTTGCTTTTTATGACTTTGATTTTCATGCTATCTCAAACATTTCTTCCTTGAAGAATAGTTTTTTTTGTTGTTGTTTTTTGGACCATGAATTGGCAAAGATGATGTCTATACTGTGAAAATTGGAGACTGTGGTTGTCAGGAGAGGTGATGTTCCATTCAGTAAAATTTTACTGAACTTGTAGGGAGGAGAAATAAATTCCTGGAATAAAGAAGATCTGTATGTTCAAACTGTTATGGAATATAACATGTCTGTAGGTAAAAGAACAGTGACAGTGAATGTGCAAGTGATTAGGAAGATAGGGCTGAAAATTATGACCTCAGTTGGCCGATGACAAATTTGAAAATTTAATTTTGAGCAGCGGTAAAAACAAACTTTAGTGTAATGTTGAGACTTAATGGGTAGAAATTTAGGAATGTAATATAACAATGGGAAGTATGTCTGTCTTATTCAAACAAGTATAGTATAAAGGCATAGTAAGTTAATCTGTTTTTAATACATTAAAGGTGTGATAAATGGTAGACAGATTTCTGGAAGGATATAAAGAAACATTATTGTGCGATGGATTACAGCATGCCTGGTCAGATGCAGAATATGAATGAAGTCTTCATCATGCAGATTACAAAACTAGTATAAAGAGGCAAGACACAGATACAAAAGTGTAGCAGTTTTTTTTGTTTGTTTGTTTTGTTTTTTTAACTTTTGGGCATTACTAGAAGTTTCCTATTAAAAACAGAGGTGTCAGTACATGGTTAATTTTCCAAGCTGACAATGAATTATAAGAAAACGTGTAAGAAAAAATTTTGAGAAACTGCAGGTCTGAATTTATTTTAACCAATAAGGAAGACTGATAAAAGGATAGTGTTAGGAAGTTTGGGATAGAAATGACCGTGATGAGATAGAAGTTTCTTATAGGAACAAAGGGAAAGGTGACTTGAACAGACCTGATACCAGACTTTTCCAAAGAATACTTCAAAACATTTAGAGAAAATCAAGTTGAAATTCCATAGCTAAGACTCAAAGCAAAACTAAAATGAGGTAGAAATTCTTTTTTTTTTTTTTTAATTATACCTGAAGTTCTGGGGTACATGTATAGATTGTGCTGGTTTGTTACATAGGTATACACATGCCATGGTGGTTCGCTGTACCATCCCCTCGTCATCTACATTAGCTGTTTCTCCTAATGTTATCCCTCCCCAATCCTCGCACCTCTTGCTATCCCTCCCCTAGCCCCCCACCACCTGACAGGCCCTGGTGTGTGAGGTACCCCTCCCTGTGTCCATGTGTTCTCATTGTTCAATACCCATTTATGAGTGAGAACATGCAGTGTTTGGTTTTCTGTTCTTGTGTCAGTTTGCTGAGAATGACGGTTTCCAGCTTCACCCATGTCCCTACAAAGGATATGAACTCATCCTTTTTTATGGCTACATAATATTCCATGGTGTATATGTGCCACATTTTCTTTATCCAATCTATCATTGATGGGCATTTGGGTTGGTTCCAAGTCTTTGCGATGGTAAGCAGTGCAACAATAAACATACGTGTGCATATTTCTTTATAATTGAGTGTTTTATAATCCTTTGGGTATATACCCAGTAATGAGATTGCTGGGTCAGATGGTATTTCTAGTTCTAGATCCTTGAGGAATCACCACACTGTCTTCTGCAATGGTTGAACTAATTTATACTCCCACCAACAGTGTAAAAGTGTTCCTATTTCTCCATATCCTCTCCAGCATCTGTTGTCTCCTGATTTTTTAATGATTGTCATTCTAACTGGCGTGAGATGATATCTCAATGTGGTTTTGATTTGCATTTCTCTAATGAGCAGTGATGATGAGCATTTTTTCATGTGTTTGTTGGCTGCATAAATGTCTTCTTTTGAGAAGTGTTTGTTCATATCCTTCTCCCACTTTTTGATTTTTTTTTCTTGTAAATTTAAGTTCTTTGTAGATTCTGGATATTAGGCCTTTGTCAGATGGGTAGATTGCAAAAATTATTTCCCATTCTGTTGGTTCCCAGTTCATTCTAATGACAGTTTCTTTTGCTGTGCAGAAGTTCTTAAGTTTAAATAGATCCCATTTGTCAATGCTGGCTTTTGTTGCCATTGCTTTTGGTGTTTTAGTCATGAAGTCCTTGCCCATGCCTATGTCCTGAATTGCATATATACTTTTATCGTATCTGGACTGGGAGCTCTTTGAAGGCAGGAACTGTCTTATATTCATCTTTGTTTTCTCAGATGCTGTGGTACTGCATGGAATTACAGGAAGGACTTTTGCTTACTGTCAATGTTTTGCTCCTTCTCCCTTCCGCTCTCTTCCTTCTCTTCTTTCCATTCAAAACATTATGTTGAGCTTTATGCAATTAAAAGAAAACTTCTTCCATAGTTTATGAAACCTTAGGTTTATTTTGATCTTTTTGAAAAAGAAACATATATACATACACATAAACATAATATATATAAAACCCTAAATCATTATATATATACATATATATACACATATACATGCACATCTACGTATATGTGTATATATGTGTATATATATATGTATATATATATATATAATGTGTTTTAGGGTTCTCCAGTAAAATAAATCCAATAGAAAAAAAAATATATATATATATATATATATACACACACACACACACAATAGACTATGTACAATAAATCCAATAGAAAATATATATATTTTTTCTACTGGAGAACCCTAAAATATGTACATATTATATAATATGTATATAATATACATGTATACGTGTATATGTATGTGTGTATATATGTATATGTGTACATATATGTGTGTGTGTGTATATGTATATATAATGGAAACTAGGTGATGGGATTATGGAGGCTGAGAAGTCCCAATACCTCCCTCTGCAAGTTGGAGAACCAGGAAGACCAGTGGTGTGATTCAGTTTGAGTTTAAAGATCTAAGAATGAGGAACATCAACTTTTCCCAGCAGGAGGAGGTGGATGCCCCAGTTCAAACAGAGGGTTTATTTGCCTTTCCTTTGCCTTTTTGTTCTCTTTGGGCCCTCTGTGAATTGGATGCATGTCCATATTGGTAAAGGCAATCTTCTTTCTACTGATTCAATTGCTATTCTCTTCCAAAAACACCTTCACAGACACACTCAGAAATAATGTTTTACTAGTTATCTGTGCTTCTTTAATCCAGTCAAATTGATGGAGAAAATTAGCCATCACACTATAATAATGAGTAAAGAGCATTGAAGAATGTTGGAAGTATTTTAAGAATAACACAATTTCAAAAATTCTGAGAATTCTAATTTTTTCCCTAGCAGACACCTGAAGATTAATATCTGTCAGCAATTTGGAAATGCTAACTAAATCATCCTGTCCTCAAATAAATTATGACACATTAATTTTTTACTTTTGCTAGTATGAGTGGAATATTTGTTCACTGGACTGTCTTGAGTTTTACTGCAACTGGATTTCAGTAAAACATTTCACAGCTTCCTTTTATATCTTAATGGAGAAGATGGAAACATCTGAGTAGAATAATAAGACATTAAGTAAATTTGTAGCTTGTTAAACAGCCATATCTAAAGTGTGTTGTTTGGTGAATCAATATTATCTTGAAGTTACCTTACTAGAAGTTAGCTCTATGTCCATTTTCTTGGTCAAGTTCTCACTAATTACTTGAAAAAAGCTAAAAAAAAAAAAGTCACTTTTCTTGTGTGCACATGATTATTAAACACAGACACAATGTGTTGATAATATTTTGACTAATACATACTTAGAATTTTCCAGAAAGTAGGAAAGAGGTGCTAAGTACAACCAGTTGAAATTTAAGCCTGACAATTACAGTAAAAAAGTCAACCCACGAGTATATCATGAATCTTAGATTCATGATAGTTTATATAGAGAAATAATCCTAGAAGTTTTAATGGAGCACAAGTCTAGTATAAACCTATAATGAAACAGGGTTGCCAAGAAATCTAATGCAAACTTTGGTTTCACTAACATAATTAACATATCTAGAATATGCAAGGTATTAGTGTCCTTGAATTCTACATCAACCAAACTGTATCTAGAGTATTATATTCAGTTTTAGAATAGTGTCAATAAATGGGCATAAATCTGGAAGAGGATGCCCAGAATAGAAAATTATTTTTTTCTAGAAATGACACTGTAGAACTAGAGATGTTTCACTGACTAGGGGAACGTTGATGTGGAAAGAGCCATTGTTATCAAATAGTTGAAGAACTTTGTCTTGCCTATACATATGAACTATAGGTTATACTTGTTCAGTGTCACTCTGGGTAACTAGGACCAATTAATATAGATTATAGACTGCTAGAAGCCAATTTAAATTACAAAAATTAATGGAATAGGCTCTAAACTCCCCATCAGTGAAGGCATTTAGACAGAGGTTAGAGTATTTGGCACTTAACAAATCTGCCTAGTTCATTTTCCTGCATTTTCTGGGAGATGGTGATAGGTGACATTTAACATTCTTTCATCAGGAATGTTGTATATGGTTCTATGCAGTAACCGATAATCAGATGTCAGAATGAGAAAATGAGCATAACTGCCATATCACTGACTCCCATTTTCTATGATCTGCTTAGTCTGACCGACCATCCTGGTTTACCTGGGCCTGTCCTGGTTTTGGTATTGCAAATTCCATGTTCCAGAAACCCTTTCAGTCTCAGATAAACAAGAAGAGTTGGTCGCTGCAGTCAGACTCAGTCAATCACTTATGGAGCACATCTCAGCTCTTGAGTTGCACTTGGAGTTGATCCACAGAATAGGATTTGCCCGAGGTTGGTTGACCTGTTTCTTCTGTGGGTATTCTCAGTGAGAGAGAGGAAGCGCAAAAGTACTAAAGCTTCTGAGCCTGGGTTGGGATCTTATTATCCAGAAACTCCTTGAAGGATTTGGGGGCAAAGATTTAACTTGTGTCATGATCCTGGGAAGCCTGGCTATGGGAGTTGGAGAACTGTGGGTGAGGGAAGAAAGCCCATATGGTGTGCTTTGAAGAACATGTTATCACTGTGGGCAATGGGTGCTTAATCCTAGGGAAGGCTTCTGGGAAACTTTTGTGAAACACGTCTCAGTGTTGTACCTGTCAAAACTCTGTCTAGTGGTGTTAACTTTCTGGTATGTCTGGCTCACCCTGCTCACCCAAAGAAAACCCTCAAGTCTTCGATCAAAGGAGAATGGAGTGGGGTTACGGTAGGACACCAACAGAGATTGCCACCTGCCTCTGATTTAGACTTATGTTGTAACCTTTATCTCTAAATTACTCTATACATATTGTTACAGAAACATAGTAGATTGAAAGAACCAGCATGCATTTGTGGCAGATTGAATAAATAGACTCACTACTTTCCTTCCTGTATCTCTGCCTTTCATAGTAACTCTTCAGTTCTTCCCATTAAAGAAAGAGTGAACTATCCTACCCCCTGACTTTGGATCTGACCATGTATCTGTTTTGGTTAATGGAATGTGGACAGAGTGAGAAAGCTGCCAGGACTCACCTGAGGCCTGAAGAGTGTTGTGTGTGTCTGCAGGTATTCTGGACCTCTGCTGTCACCATGAAAAGAACATGCCCCAGCTAGTCCATGAGTCCACAGAGGGTAAGAGATACCTGGAACAGCTCCAGATCCAACTGCAGCTTGGAACTGCCCAGCTTAGTCCTGCTGAGATTGGCAGAACCACCCTACTGGCCTGTAGAAATACAACAAATACAGCTTCTTCTTGTACAGCTTAGATTGCACTATCTGTAGTACACTATGAATGAATAACTTTATAATTCCTAAAATTACTTTTTAGCAATCATAACTGTACTATATTGTTTTATTGCATAATAGGACTAATTTGTTAAATATAGGCATTACGGTACCACATTTTAGTGTGTGTCTCAGCCACCCCTTTTTGTCAGGACCTGTAAATCTTGCTATCTCTCATGCTTTCTCTAGCTCTCTTTTTGAAAATATAGATGTTTTTTCTTCAAGCAGTTTTATGTTCACAGCAAAACTGAGCAGAAAGTACAGAGAGTTCCCATATGCCCACTCCCCCCCACGTACAACCTCCCCATTATCAACATCCCACACCAGAGTGGTACATTTGTTACAACCAATGAGCCAATGCTGACACTTCATTATCACCCAAAGTCCGTAGTTTACATTAGATTCACTCCTGGTGTCCTATTTTCTATGGATTTTGATTATCACATGATTTTCACACAATTTTTCTGTCTCTATCACACAATTTTTCTAACTCTAATACAATTTTGGATTTTAAAAAATATAACAGGAATCTCAACAAATGCTAGGAGCCTATGTATCTTGACCCCTAAAACAGTCTACTCTCGAAGGAATTAACTTACTTCTTCAAATCTCAATTTCCTCATTAGCAAAATGGAGGATAATAACACTTACCTTGGACGACTGCTTTGAGGATGAGAGGTATTATATAACGAATAACACTGTAATAGTGGAATTGCTATAGTGAGATAGCTGTGAAGGACCCAGTGGGATGGGAAGTAATTGATTTTTACAAAAGAGAAGAAAACAGAATAAAGAAAAGAATAAAATGGTATTGTTAGCAAAGCTACCTTCTTCCCTTAGAGGGAACAGAGTGGGTTCCTATGGCACTTTTGCTTCTGTTTGGAAATAATGTAAGGGAAGAGACTCCATCTGCAGTAACTATTCCCAAGCCCTGTCCATGGGAAGTAGGATGTTAAGAGATCACAGACTAATGTGCTCCTAAATATAGTCAGTAATGAAAGGTTGGACTTTGAGATAATTTTGGTTCAACAGGTCTCTATATTGAAGGCCTAGGAGGGGCTGGGTGGAAGGATATAAAGGCAAGTGTACCCGTCCATGCATTGGATGACGTCAGTGTTTTTCAGTAGGATGAATGTTTGCCGTGCTCAGGCCTCCCGTGGATTCTCAGTGTCGATTGCAATCTCCACACTGCTATTTCTTACATATTATACAATATGCTTTGTTACTTGCATGTTGTGTCAGAAGATATTTTTGTTTGCTCCTCCAGCTCCACTTTTTATCCTTCTTCACTCCGACCTCTGTCCTGGAAAGCTGGTCCATGTGGACCATATCAATAGGCCTTATTCATGGCCAGATATCTTTTCATAATTCTGTGTCAAGGCCTACATTTAAGATACTTCCTGAAGTCCTGAGAGAGTTAGACAGTGAAATGTTTTATGCAGCAACTATCCCTAAAAATTCATGTGTTGTGGGAAGTGATAAAAGATGGTGTGGATTGTGCTACTATATGTATGAAACCTCAAACAAAGTCTGTTACATCTAATAGGTGCTTAAATTGATATATACAAGTATGATCACATGTTCTACTCTGAAAATAGGGCTAAGAGCATTTTGATTTTTTTTCAAAGAAGAATAAATTTTGCAAAACTGTACAAACTGGTTCGGGTTTCAGAAAAGGGGCAGCCGAACTAGAGCAATCACCATTTTTACTCCTTTCTTTTTACTTCCTTTCCTTTTCCACCTGTCTGTCTTTTCTCCTCAGCACTGCTTGATAGTGTAAGATGAACACTGGTATAAAAGGTGGGTATCTGGAAGGCATAGATTTATCAGAAGAGACTGCCACCTAAGCAAAATTTGACACGAGCACTTGGAGTCTTCCTTCCATTTTAATCATCTTCAGGATATAGTCTTTAGATAACCATAGATAGATAAACAGAAACAGGGCTAATAATCAAAACCCTGAATAGGTGGATTACATTTTATTGCTAAGGTCACATTTACAACATACGATATATGTGTGATATTTTACCAGGTTGGAAGTAACTTTTTTCTGATTTCTTCTCCGTTATTCATGTTGTAATTGAGACATGACAGAGAAGGTACTTTAGCAGAAAGATTCCCCCACAACCCCACATCTATATTATTTGGTATCTAGAGAACAAGGGGTGATTCACTCCCAGAAATCATTAAAATATTTACCTTCATTTTAATTATCATTAATAGCAGTTTTTAAGTAAAATGTTTCACAAAATGCAGGTTAGGTAATATAGCATTGCAAAATCTCTTATTTCACTTATCACAATTTATACTTTTCTATAATTTTTATCACTTCTCTACTTGCCATAACACAGCATGTTTTTATTATCTATTCTCATTTCTAAAAACATTTTGCTGAATTATTAATGACTAAAAGGATTCCTATGTAAACGGCTGTTCATCCGTCCGTCCATCCATCGTCTCTTCATCTATTCATTTATGTGCTAGAAAATGTAATAACATGGAAAAAGCTAGAAAAGCAATAAAATGATTATTTGCATTGACTCATGAAACTAATGAAAGACATAGGCAAAAAAGTAAGCAATTGGCTTGATGTGGTAAGGTTGCCAGTTTAGACTAGGTTGTGTGAAGATGAAGAGGTAGAATTGTTAACAGAAAGGAGGGGTTGGGGGATAGTAAGTTGCAGCTGAGCTGTGTTTAGAAGTACAATTAGGAGTTAACAAAGTGAAAGGCAGATAGGGAGGAGGATAGAAGCTGAAGCTGACATGAAAGCACAAAGGTCTGAGAGAGCACGTGATATGTGGGGAGGTGTAATGTATATCATTTATTATATCTAGAACATAGTGTATAGGTGAGAGCTGTTAAATGTGAGAGTTACAAGCATGTACCTCTCATGATCATGAAAGCTCTCATGAGCTCAGAGTTTGCACTTTTCTCAAAACTCACAGGAAAACCACTAATGGGTTTTGAGCAGAGTAGAGTGGTCAAATATGTATTCTAGGAGGGCTGCTCTCAGGGTTGTGGAGAATGGTTAGAGAAAGAGAAAACAAAAACTGCAGTCAAGATATTAGACTGAAACTGAATGAGAGCAGGGATGATGCCTGTGTGTTCAAGGTCCTGGAGATATGTTGAACAATGTCTGGCACACAGTAATTCCTCAATATGTTTTTGTTGAATAGAGGAATAAACACACAGAACGTGGAATACGTTTTTAAAGGGAATTTCAGTAAGAAATGATGAAGGCCTGAACTAAGGTATTGGTCATGGAGAAGGATAAAAAATAGATCATTTAGATCAGTGTTTTCCAAACTTTTCTAATTATGACCTATCTTAAGAAATAGGCATACATGACTCCATATACACAGCCTACATCAGAAACTAATGTTTTACTAAACAATATTGACTTCCACTACCTGTGATGTACTCTAATTTCTATCCTGTTATGCCATGCCATGCTACACTATTTGTATTAGTTTGCTAGAGCTGCTATAACAAATACAGTAGACCTGATGGCTTAAACAAAGGAAATTTATTTTCTTGTAGTTCTGGAGATGGAAGTGCAAGATCGAGATGTTGGCAGGGTTGTTGTCTTCCGTGGACCATGAGGGAAGGATCTGTTCCAGGCCATTCTCCTTGTCTTATAGTCCTCTTTTCCTTGTATATTAGGATTTTCCCAGTGTACGTCTGTATTCCTAGTTTCCTCTTCTTACAAGAACACTAGCCATATTGGATTACAACCTACCCATATGACTTATTTTCTCTTAATTACCACTTTAAAGACCCTATCTTCAAACAGACTTGTATTCTGATGTACTGGGGGTTAGGAACTCAATATGTAAATTTTGTAGAAACTCAATTCAGTTCATGATGCACAGTGTTGTTGTTGTTGTTGTTGTTTGAGACAGGGTCTTGCTCTGTTGCCCAGTTTGGAGTGCAGTGGAATGATTGTAGCTCACTGCAGCCTTGAACTTTTGGGTTCAAGTGATCCTTTCACCTCCGTCTTCTGAGTAACTGGGACTGTAAGTGTGAACCACCATGCCCAGCTCCTATTATATATATTTTTAACAAACCAAAGTTTGTAATATACATTGGAGTTCACTCTTCATGATGTACATTCTATAGGTTTTTAAAAAATGAATAATTACATATATCCACTTTTATAGTATTATGCAGAATGGTTTCACTGGCCTAAAAATCCCTTGTGTACTATTTATTTCTCCTTCTCTCTGAACCCCTGGCAACCACTGATCTTTTTACTGTCTCCATAGTTTCACCTTTTCCTAAAGGCATGTAGTTGGAACCACATAGTGTGCAGCCTTTTCCAGATTAGCTTCGTTCACTTAGTAATATTTTCTTTTTAAAATGCTATTCCTATCCTGTTAAATTGCTTTCTTGACAAACTAAAGATTGCTTTGGGGAGGAGAAAAAGAGGGGTCTGGAGCTCAGAAGACAGTCTATGATGAACATTTGGCTGGCACACAGGTGATAATTGGTGTCTGAGGTGTGGTTGAGTTCACCCAGAAAGTGAAGAGAAGGTGAAAATGGATGAGTTGAGGAACCTGGAGAATGCCAATCCCATAGGTGTCAAACTTTGTCTTAGGTTTAATTTTGAGTTGAACATCTTTAACTATGTTTGTAAATATTTTGTTTTCCTTCTGAGCCGTTTATATCTTGTATAAATATTCCTATTGGCTTGTGGATCTTTTCAACAATTTGTGAGAAACCTTTCTATATTAAGAAAATAGCCCATTGCCAAATGTTTTCAAATATTTCTTCCTTTTTGTGTTTTGACTTTATTGTTATGAAGAATTTTCAAATTTATATGCAGATTTACCAATGTATGTTTTATGTCTCAAATTTTATGGTATGTGTAGCAAGTCCTTCTTCACTCTAATATTATACAAAGAGCAATCTTTTTTTATAGTACTTTTATTCATTTGTTTAAGCTTTATATTTGGAAATTTGATTATCTTGAAATAATGTTTACCGATGGGGTAAGAGAGGGATACAATTTTCTTTCTGTGCGTATCACCTGGCAATTTTGTTAGCATACTTTATTAAGTAAATTCTTTTTACTAGCTGATTTTCAATATAATATTGATCACATACCTGTAGCAATATGATATATATTATATTCATCATTATTATCCCTCATCCATATACATTTTCATAGACAGCTTGACTAATTTATTTTCCTTGAAAAATACATGAGTGAATTATCTTTAAAATAAATTTTTAGATACAATCTGCGCTTTAAAAATCCACACCCCAAACAAATAAGTCCACAAATGAATACCTCAGAAATTTGATTGGGACCATGATAAAGTTAGAAATTAACTTAGAAAGATTGACTTCTTTACACTACTGAGTCATCATATTCAAGATATATACATTTACTGGCCGTCTATGTAGTTTAGGACCATGGTGGTGGCCTAACTAACATCTGCAAAAAATCTCCTTCCTCAACCATAAGAAAAATACAAATTCTATGCAAAACTGTGTCCTTAGCATAACTTGAAGACAGTATGGAAAAACTACAGAATAACTGTGTGTGAATAGCAAAAAATGAATGACTCTTCAAATAAATTCTCTCTCTCTCTCTCTTTTTACCTCATCCTATAATGGAAGTTTAATACAAATTGAAAATTGCTGAGGGCCTTTGGAATCAAAGGCCATTGGCATCAGGTACAAGATTTTTCTTGACACTAATGGAACTTTAGTCAGGTTATCTCAGGAAATGAAACTGAAGGATGGCAAACTTTAAGTTTTTCAAAATTAATTTTGCTTGACAAAATTAAATTTTCTTCGCATGGGAGAGGGATAGATTTATATAAATGTATGAGAGAAGCAAATAGTAAAGTTCTGAGCTTTAGCGTAGGATGCATCTTGATCATTCTCTTCCTTTTGAATAAATATTTTATTAAATTTATTTACACACTCATTCAAACTGAACTTTATTCGTGGTGGCAATTAGTCACTTCTTAGGTAATAAGTAAATGGGTATAATCTTTTTTTCATCTAATCATCCTATTTGGATAAAAAGGAGACCGGAGACAGAGGTGGGATGTATGGGCATATTGAAGTTGTTAGCCATTGTTTTAGAGATGAGAAATGCTTTTGAAAAAAAGAAAGGTATATATAGGTCTAGTTAATACATTTTGTTTTGAAAATCAAATACTCTATTATTGCCAGATAATTTTCTACCTCTGATGTAGGTGTATAATTTCCCATTTTTGAGGTTGGTAAACATACCATGAAGTGATATCTTTAACAAATGCCCACCTTAATGCTTATGTTTATTTTAGAATAGAGCATGGTTGTTGCCATTCAAAGTTCATTTAGCATTTTCGTTAGATGTTATTAAACATTTCATGTGCTATAAATTATTTATAATGCTACAGTCAGCAGCATCTTGAACTACTTGCTGATCTATCTAGAAATTCCATCTCTGATCATAGTCTGCATATCCAGGAAGGGGAAAAAAGCTAATTGTGGTCTTTAAAAAAATATAAAGAAATGAATTCATGAAACAGAAGAATTATATCATAATACATGTGACTGGTAGTCATGGAATCCAGAGAGATACTGTAATTTAAAGTGATGACAAATTCAGATGCAGAAGAAACACAGCATATTTACCCTGTTGTGAAACCAATCGGAAAACAATCTTGCCAGAGATTAGCCTTTAGTTGTTAATAAAACCACGAAGAGAAAATATTTGGCACCTTGTGGTTTTAACAGAAGAAAAACATTGAACCAAGAGTGGAAATATTAAATATCTTTTATTATTAATATTTAAACATTAGGACATTGAATAATAAAATAATCTTTCATTATTTAGCTTCTTTATCTTTGGGTTTATTGACATTTTCATATTTGCCACAACTTTCTTAAGCAAATTGCCAAGCACTTTCTTTAGCTGGACTAACTTGGTTTTAATTGATCCATTTTCTGGTTTTCCCAATTTATAATTAATAGCGTGAAAAGATAAACCCATTTGTACTGCCCATCCCTGAGTAGCCATGACTATATAATGCAGAATAGTGGATAAATATATCTTTACATTTCCATCCAACAGTCCAGCAATAATGATTCAAATTTGTTGTTTGGCAGTATTCCCAAGTACTTATAAAGAGACCAAGATCTCTGAAAATGATAGGTCCTTTCCAACACACTGTGCTGAAAATCTTGTCAATCGTAAAATAATTGTTGGCCATTGTGGGGTTTGAGGCAACAGGGATTTACATGACTATAGAGGATCATTTTTTTTTTTTTTTATAACTGTGTAGGGTCTGGCCAACAGTTCTTGGCAGCATTGTAAACAGCATTAAATTTCCTGGCAATGCCAGGGATCAGATCCAGGGAAGCTGACTTTGTCACTGTAATTATTTCCAAGCTTATTCTGTTCCCAAACAGAGCAACTTGAGGACAGGTCCATTGTAAATTTTCTGAGTGCTTCATATGCAAGACCCTTGAGTTTAGACCAATTCAGATATGGTTTCTTTGATATTTGCTAATTAGCACTTGGATCAAAGTCTGGAATTTTAGATTTCATAGTCATAAGGAAATCATGACCTCAAATTTCCTGTTCCATTGTATGAGAGATGTTAATATGTGAGCCTGTCCAAAGAATGGTTAGCAACATCAAGGACAAGAATTGCTTCACATTGGCCCCAAATAGTTGCAAATGGTTTAATTTTTATGTGGGTGCAGGGGTGGAGTTGGGGGAGTTTAGTCTTTACTGATCTTAAACTTGTATGGGAAGAGTAACTATTCAATGAACTTTTACAATATGCTTAACAACTTAATGAGTTTTGGAATGAAAGGGAGTATATAAACCATTGAAAGTTCACTGTTTAAGCTCAGGGTTCTTATCAGCTGAACTGCCCTGTCCCTGAAACATCTCATTTTTTAGCAGTGTGAACTAGAAACTAATCACATACATTAGTACATTACCTCTACACCCACTCTATGCCAAATAGGGATTTGAAAAAAGATCCAGAAATTTGACAATACATATGTGGTGAAGACCTGTTCTCAAAACACATCTCAAGAGGTTTTCAAGTTTTACACAAAAATGGATGTGACTTGGCTTTTATATACCAGCCCAGACCAAATTTATGCTTGTATATTGCACAATATTGCAGTTTGGTTTGTAAAATCTGATTTAGGCATAAGTCTTTAAAAGGACTAGAAAAGTGTTCACTGGGGACCAATTGTATCAGAGCTAGAAGCAACTTTTGACATCATTTAGCCAATATCTTTCTTTCTATAATAAATAAACCAAGATGTAGAGAAATTATATGACTTTATTGGGTCATGGATTTGGTCAGAGTAGGCCTGTAACGCAGATCTTCTGACTCTTGATGTTTCACTAGATTGGGGAAAAGTCAACAGGCTTAGAAGCAGCATGAAAATAAAGATCCATATTCTTGTACGTAGGACATCTTTACAGAATGCTTTCTGCCTCTGAAGGTTGTGGCAGAGGCCATCTTTTTACATGTCTTCACCGTTAGTTCCCTGTTGAATCTCTGTCTCAGTAATTTGGGAAACAAACAATATTTTCAGTGAACTATATATGTTTTTCACGTTGATGATGTCACTTTGTTTCTTTTTACTACTTGATTATGGGAGGTCATCTTTTAAAACTTACTTTTTTAATACTAGTAGAAATAACTTTTATGGTGTAGCTGACTCAAACTCTGAGACTTATTTTATTTCAAAGGGGTTGGTTCAGAATAGAATTTACACTATCTCACGTATAGAAGATATTTGATCTATTTTGATTCTAAAAGTTCAAGGTCTCTTTGTATCTTTCTGTTAGCTGTATGTGCCTATTAAAGTTAAAATTAGTTAAATCTAAATGAATATTTAAAAATTCATTTCCTCAGTCACACAGGCCACATTTCAAGTGCTTAGTAGCCACATGTGGCTAGTGACTACTATACTAGCCATTAAAATCACAGAAAGTTTTATTAGACCTCTCTATTCTAGAAGATTTAATGTCTTCTATCAAGATCATTGCATTCAAAATGCCTACCATATCTGAAGAATCATGCATCAATTAGTAAATATAGCAAACACCTGATTTTCTTCTTAAATATTTCCAAGAATCAGAAATAATGTTAATATTTTTGTGCAATTTTTGTTGAGCTTGTCACTTTCTAGCTGTGCAAATCCTGAGAAATTTACTCCTTTTGTTTCAAGTTCTTTCTTTTAAAGATCATACTACTTGATAGGATTAATGTAAGAATAAAATGATAGAATTTTGGTAAAGTGCTCAGCACACTTTCTGGCAGATATTAGGTACCTAGTAACGAGAAGGTCCTCAATTTAGTGACCCCCTTGCCCAATAATACACACAAATACTTAGTAATTTGTTAATAAAAATACTTATATTATAAAACCTTTCCTACAATAATTCAGAAGTTAAAAATAAAGCAATGAGAGATTTACAATAACAGATAATGGTTAAAATCTACATATTAAGCATTCATCATTCCTATAGGAAATTAGGAATAGCTTGAAAGTTTGTTTCTATGCTTGTATATTGTTTGGTTTTGGGACCTAATTATACCTTATATTTGGGGAATAAATAGAGTGTGTTTTTATGCGCGGAATGTAAAAAAAAAATCAACTTTAATGTAGATCGAGGCATCTAAAAATGATACATACAAACCAATTCCACGACAAGAGTGTAGGATTTTTGATTATTCATTGACATATTGTTTCTCAAATAGCTCCTTTTTTTTTTTTTCCCCTCAAGATACCTCTTTTTGAGAAGTCTGGTCCATACTAAAGTTTCAATTTGTTATCATGTAGAAGAACAAAGCTTGCCTGACAGATACAGAACTCACAACTTTCTTCTACCATCACATTTTTCTAAATAAAGATTTAAAAGTCAGCATCCAGTTACTTTTTATTCCTTGTATTTTCCTATAATACGTTGGCATTCATTAAAATGATTTACATTCTGCATTTATTTGCCTTTACTTCTGACATAGAATTCTAGGTTGTCAGTTAATTTTTTCCAGCTCTTTAAATTTGTTTTCCTCTGTTTGTGTCTGGTTGTTCTTATTGAAAAGTAATCTATCAGTCTAATTGTTGCTCCATTGAAAGTAATGTCTTTCCCCACAAGCCCCTCAACCAGACTGCTTTAAAGATTTTCTGTCTGCCTTTGGTTTATCACAGTCTGACTATATTGTACCTACGTGTGATTGTCAGTGTGCGTGGTAGGTTCTAGGCTTCTTGAATTTGTGACTTATTTGCCTTAGTCACTTTTGGAAAATTTGTTATTGTCTCATTAACTAATGTTTTTGTTTTATCCTCTTTCTCCTTTCCTTCCTTTCTGAGATTCCAAATGCACTTTCGGTCAAATTTTTTAAACTTAAATTAAAAATTTTTTAAAATTATGGATACATAATAGCTGTACATATTTATGGAGTACATGTGATATTTCAATACAAAAATACAATGTCTGATAATCAAACCAGGATAATTGGAGTATTCATCACCTCAAACATTTCTTTGTGTTAGAAACATTTCAATTCCATTCTTTTATTTTGAAATGTATAATAAATTATTGTTACCTATAGTCTCCTTATTGTGCTACTGAACACTAGATCTTACTCCTTCTATTGAACTGTATTTTTGTATGCATTAATCATTCCCTCTTTATCTCCCCTACCCTTCCTAGCCTCTGGTAATCATCATTTCAGGCCCTATCTCCATGAGTTTGATTTTTTTTTTTTTTTTTTTTTTGCTGCTGCATATGAGAACATGCAGTATTTTTCTTTCTGTGCCTGGCATATTTAACTTACATAATGTCCTCCAGTTCCATCCATGTTGTTGCAAATGTCAGGACTTAATTCCTTTTTATGGCTGAGTGATATTCCATTGTGTGTATGTGCTACATTTTCTTTAGCCATTCTTCTGTTGATGGACACTTAGGTTGATTCCATATCTTGGCTATTGTGAATAGTGCTGCAGTAAGCATGGGGGTGCAGACATTTCTTTCATATACTGCTTTTCTTTCTTTTGGATATATACCCAGCAGTGGGATTGCTGGATTGTAGTTCAATTTTTAGTTTTTGAGAAACCTCCATACTGTTCTCCATAGTGGCTGTACTGATTTACTTTCTCACCAACAGTGTATGCGGGCTCCCCTTTCTCTGCATCCTTGCCAGTATTTGTTATTGCCTATCATTTAGATAAAAGCCGTTTTAACTGAAGTTAGATGATATCTCATTATAGTTTTAAATTGCCTTTTTGTGATGATCAGTAATGTTGAATATCTTTTTATATACCTGTTGCCTATTTGTATGGCTTCTTTTGAGAAACGCCTATTCAGATCTTTGCCCATTTTTTAATTGAATTATTTGTTTTCTCCTATCAAATTGTTTGAGCTCCTTACGTATTCTGGTTGTTAATCCCTTGCAAAATGGATAGTTTGAAAATATTCTCTTCCATTCTGTGGGTTCTCTCTTCACTTTGTTGATTGTCTCTTTTGCTGTGCAGCAGTTTTTTAGCTTGACATGATCCCATTTGTTTATTTTTGCTTTGGTTGCCTGTGCTTTCAAAGTCTGATTTAAGAAATATTTGCCCAGACCAATGTCCTGAAGTGCTTACCCAATATTTTCTTCTAGTAGTTTCATAGTTTCAAGTTTTAAAGTCTTTAATACATTTTGATTTGACTTTTGTATACAACAAGAGGTAGGACTACCATTTTATTATTCTACCATATTGATTCTTCCAATCCATGAACATGGGATTTTTTTTCAATTTTTTGTTTCTTCTTTACTTTCTTTCAACACTATTTTATTATAGTTTTCATTGTAGAAATTGTTGACTTCTTTAGTTTAGTCCTAGGCATTTAATTTTATTTGTAGCTATTGTAAATAGAATTACTTTCTTGGTTTCCTTTTTAGATTGTTCACTGTTGGCATAATACATTTTTTACATGTGATGTATGTTCTTTTCTGTATTTTCCCGTTTGCTTTCTTTCCCTGCCATAATTTGGATAGTTTTAATAATTTTTATATTTTGTTTATTATTTCTCTCTTTCTTTGACCAGTCTTCTACTAAACTTTCTTACTGAATTTTTAATTAATATCATTTATTAATTAAATTAATTTCAGTTATATTTTTCCATTCCAGAATTTCCATTTGACTTAAAAATTAATGTTACTTCTCCTGTGAAATTCTCTATATTTTTATTATTTTCTTGGCCATGTTAGTTATTTAAGGACTCTGTCTCATAATTGCAATAGTGAAATGTTCAATAAATTGATCTGATTGTTTCTTCTTGTTTTTTGATCATTTTTGACCTGTTTTTGACAAATTAGTAATTTTGCATTGAATGTTAAACGTTGTATATGAAATATCATAGAAGCTCTGGATGATGATATCTACTTCTTACACAATATGTTTTCTGGCAGATTGGTAAATTATAAGCAGATCATCTTTTGATCAATACTAGGCTTCAGGGTTTGATCTAGTTTTAGTTTTTCCTTACTCCTAGGACTTTTTTTTTTTTTTTGTAGGGCATAACCTTTCTGGGGTCTCAGTAGAATTAGTGGAGTGTTTATGTGAACTTATGCCTACATCTCCATGTGACAGCTGAAATCTCTGCTCAACCTTTTGGTCTCTCAGCTCTTGCCTTCTATTTGATTTCTTAGTGTCTCAATCTGAGCCATCCATAGTTTATGATTTGGCAAATGTCTTAAGGAGAAATTGCACACCAAATTTTGGGCTCACTTTTCATGGATCTTGGTCCCTCGGTCTCAGTTGGTTTGGAAGCCTTGAATTCCAACCTCTGTTTATACAGCCCATTGAAATGGTTGCAAGCTTCAGCCCACTGCTTTTCACTCAGCCTCCTTCTGTTATTCATGTAATTAGCACATTCTCTGAGTAAAGTAGAGAGACAAATATGTAGCTCACATCAGTGTTTTCCCTTTCTGGAAACTTGGCCCCTCAAATCCTGGCTGCCTTCATTGTTCACTAATGTCATCAAAGAGTTATATTTTGCATTTTATTCAGATTGTGTAATTATTCCTGGTAAAATAGTTGTTCTGATGCAATCCAGGATCCTACATTTCATTTTATCCTCAACAAATTTGTGGAGTAAGCCTGACATGAAATTGAGTCTTAGGAAAGTTAGTTAACTTGCCTTGGCACAAGCCAAATAAGATAAATAGGTGGTCTTAGAGTTCAGGTCAGATATCTCAATTCTTTTCTTACTATCAGTCAAAGCCTGAAATGTGTTTCATATTCAGCATTGGGTTCTGATAGTCATTGCATGATTTTTAAAAAATTGTATTGGATTAAACATGTATTTTCTTTTCCTATTAATACATTCTGGTAAAAGACAATTCTGAGCACATTAAGATAATGTAATAACAAACTTACGCTTTTTAAACTGGCACAGATTTGCATACAGCCTGTACCTTTTTCCATTTTATGTTGGTTGGATAATACAGGAGCCTGCTGACACATTTTCTATAGAAATGTAAAACATGGGCTCCCTTCATAAGTGACTGCTTAACAGTCATTAATCTAGGAGGCCAGACCCTACCCTGAGTCTTTATTGTCATACTCTTTCTGTCATCTGGAAACTTCATAGTCACAGTGCTACAGATAGGAATATTTTCAACTTATACATTTTTTTTTTTATTTGAGATGGAGTCTAGCTCTGTCGCCCAGTGCAGTGGTGCGATCTCCGCTCACTGCAACTTTCGCCTCCCGGGTTCAAGCAATTCTCCTGCCTCAGCCTCCTGAGTAGCTGGGATTACAGGTACTCACCACCATGTCCAGCTAATTTTTGTATTTTTAGTAGAGATGGGGTTTCACTATGTTGACCAGGCTGGTCTCGAACTCCTGACCTCATGATCTGCCCACCTTGGCCTCCCAAAGTGCTGGGA
>PVKP010025152.1:0-34070 GCA_004027715.1 Plecturocebus donacophilus | reverse complement strand
TGCCCAGGCTAGAATACAGTCTAAAAATGGGTATTAAAAACCTCTTTTATGCCAATAATTGTGCTTAACAATGGAGACAGGAAGGAATAGGGGATGAAAATAACAAATAAGCAGACAACCAATATTTTATTTAAACCTGTGAAATGCTATGCAATTGCTGGGAAGTGATTTACTTCCAATTATGTGGTCACTTTTAAAAATAGGTATAATGTGATACTGAGAAAAATGTATGTTTTGTGGATTTGTGGGAGGAGAGTTCTGTAAATATTTGTTAAGTCTAGTTGCTCCAGGTCTGAGTTCAAGTCCTGGATATCCTTGTTGATTTTCTATCTCGTTGATCTGTGTAATATTGACAGTGTAGTGTTAAAGTCTCCCACTATTATTGTGTGGGAGTCTAAGTCTCTTTGTAAGTCATTAAGAACTTGCCCTATGTATCTGGGTGCTCCTGTAATGGGTGTGTAACCCCAATGTACTTAATGGTTTATTGTCTCATAAGGGTATGGACTTCTTGTGGGAAGCAAACAAAAAAATAAATATTCAAAAACCGGCTTTATCTTGCCTAGTTTGTTTCTACAAATCCAAATATATCCGTGTAAGGCATATACATTTTGATCTGGTGACAAAATCTGTGCATGTAAAATTAAAAGTGCCTCGTATTAACAGAGATTTTCTTTTTACATGCCTACTACTCAATGAATAATATATGTTTACTCAGCTTGTGTTTTTGTGTTGTGAAGAATAAGTTAATTTGAAATTTGGTATTTAAAAACATTTTTTCCTATGCTAGCTAAGCTTAAACATAACATAAAATGCTTCAGAATTCCCGTTTTAGTTTCATTGTTTCATGGTTTTTTTGTTGTTGTTGTTTGTTTTTGCTGTTCTCTGGTATTCTTAACCATTTCATCTTCCATCAGAGGGGCGTAAACATCATTTTCACAACCAAATGAAAGATATATAAGAGGTCTAATACAAACTGTAATTAGAAATCAGATAATTGTAAAGGTTAATTATTAAGTTTTGTTGCCTAGAAAAGCATGACATCGTGTTTGCCAAGGTTTTTTTTATGTTAAAATAGTAATAAAGAGGAATAGACAAGTGTGTTTCCTGAACTAAGGATAACTAAATTTATGAATATTGATTTATTTCATATATTTATACAATTTTTCTCCCTTATTTTACCTTACAAATATGATCATTTTACCCTATTCATCTTTCCCATCCATATAAGTCAGCAAAGTTATTTGGCATGAAATACTTCCTTCTCTGAACAGAAGTAATACATTGTTCCAGATAATATGTAACACCTTCATAATTATCATTAATCTTTGAATTAATGAAAATTTAGATATTTACATATTTTATCACCACACAAATTCGTTGTAAAAACCTTTATCTTCTTTAGTATATCTAAAATAATGTTTTCAAAGTTTTTCTTTTCCTTATGGTAAATTTAAAACAAATTAACTCTGGAAAATTAAACTGTCTTCAGCTAATTTTCTCAACTACAAACATTTATTTCAAGTGTGTATACATGTCAGAATGTGTGTGTGTATAGGTTGTGAGAACAAGTGGTTTAGACTATAAAATGCTGGAAAAAGTGAGGCTGTTCTTGCTATATGGCAGAAAGGGAATCCATATCAAGTCTATTTTTGAGCTGTTGGTCCTTTCCAAGCTTAACATCATTCAGTGGCAGAAAGGAATCTGCTGCCATATTTACACTTCCATCTCACCTCCTATTCACTTTCTTTCCAACCTTTTTTCTCCTTATCAACTTGGCATTTTATTGAACATCAAGTTCCCAAAAAGTGATTGCAAGTAAGGAAACTTGATGGCTGCCTTAGCATCGGATACACTAGAAGAGAGGAGATCCCAAAGGAATGTGAGATGTGTGCTGGAGACCTTTCCCAGCATATTTACACTTTGATGTCCTGGTCCTGAGAAACTTAGAACACAAGGATTGTGGCACTAAATCTCATCAAGGGTACCATGCGCATTTTAGAGACAAAAGCTGGCATTGCCATCCAGTGGCGACATCAGGTATTGCACATTCAACCAAACCCCGTTTGTTTTGCTTAGAAAGTAAATAGAAGCTGCGCCTTAAACAGAAAATAAAATAGAATGGCTTTATCTTCTCCCTTAACAATTCAATGTATGTAATAAGCAAGTAGACGTAGTTGTTAAACTCTCTTTCATTTTAAGTTTGAGTTTTACTATTTTCCCTCTAGATTTGGATGCAGGGTGTGTGTAGAACGAACAAATATTTAAGCAAAATAAAGATTTACTAATATTTTTGAATGAAGATTTAAAGTGTTTAAAACAGACTCCAAATGAACATACCTTTGTAAGATCAGGGTATTTCCAGTGATTAAAAATTCCAATGGTTTGGCCCACTTTTTTAAAAAAGAATTACTATTAACTCAAAGATGTATTGATAGGGACTCACAACAAAGTTGTGATTATACCAACGTAAGCTCTCCAACTTAAAGTAAAGGGTGCAGTTCATCTGTGTGTGTTTAATAAACACATGAACTAAACAAAGAACATAGAAAAGATTTTTCCTGTTGTCAGTTTGGTGCTGAAGGGCATACTGTTTTTTTATCTTGTTGCTGACTTCTGCATTTATTCCACATATATCAGAGACATTTCTCTCATCTTCTGGGTAAATTACAGTGGAGTTCTCACCTAGACTCTTTAGGTTTGAATTGGTTAACAATTTAAACAACCCTACTTTTCAGCACCTTGTACTTTTTTTTAAAAAATGGCATTTTATTTTTCCTTCAAAGCTCACATTTCCCAAGCCCTTCAAAGAGCTGGACTGATTAATGGATGTTTTTAATAGACTTCAAGAGGGTTATCCCAGACGCCTGGTATAAGTTCAGGGATCCCCTCCTTCTTTATTTACCTGTTGTGTGTCATTATCACCTGCTTGTCTTTTAATGTTACAAACTCTGCATACTTTTTGTAGACATTGGTTTTCAATGTTGCATTACCATTTGGTTTTCATTCACAGGAGAAGGCTAAAAGGAGAAATGAGATCTTATACAAAAGATTGTGCTCAGCACTTTTTATTTTGTGGGGGGAAGTATTAATGGAAGTATTTCACCTAAGACAGAATTACTCTATGTGGAAGACATTATTTATATTCTTTTATGTGAATACACATATATAATGCATTCAATATAATCCACAAAGCTAAAATGAAAATTGAGCTATCTGAGATTTATTTCCTTGGTGTACACACTCATCAGTTTATAGGGGGCCTTTTGCACATGAATAAATGTTCATTGACTTTGGGCTTAGTGGAGTTAGCCATTTTTAACAAACCATGAGCTGCTAACAAGCTTCAAAACTTCAAAAACCAAAGAATATAAAGACAATATGTGTAAGATATGTATGTAGTAACACTCTGACTTACAATGACTTCTTTATTTTGAAATAACTATTATTAACCAGAATTAACTGAATGGATAATTTTCATGTATATTCATCAATAAAACAATTTAAATATTTTCTTTAAAAAGAAAAAAATTGGCATTTATTACCTGTTTTTCTATGTTTGCTTAATATGTCAGCAAATGCTTTCCTTCAGAAAAGTTGGAATTCATCCAAATTACAACAACAAAAAAAATCTGCACACAATTAAGTATTCTTAGAAGTGCTATCCAATGCCCACTTTCTTCTTGTTTGAACTACATGTGTTTATCTTCCACTCTTCAGGCCTTTAACCTGCATACTGTGCTGTCTTTGTGTGGCAATCTGGTCAGTTCATTTAATAAATTAATCATTTTATTACTAGTATTATTTTAAAATGCATGTGTACTATTAATATTTCTGTTCTGATCTTAATTACTGTTTGGAATAATTTAGTTAATAAAGTGAAACCCTGATGTTATTCTAGGATCAGTTTCTGAGAGTTTTGTGATGGCTTTGTCAGTGGAAATGCAAGAGACCCAAAGTGACAAGAAGTAAGAAGAATAAGAAGACATGTTAGGAGGGAGCAGAGTAGTGGACCTCAATTGTCCTTTGCTAGGAATTATTGTCATGTACTCAGTGCTAACAACTATAGGTTGGAACTTTGCAGTGCAGTAGCCTTGAATTTTAAGCATGGAAATAAGCCATGTTCGTACCTTTCCCATTGAAAGCTGTTTGAAGGCTTCGTATCCTGAAAAATCTGCATCTAGGAGAGAGTCCAGTACTCTGCAAGTCACTGGGATGTCCTCTAGGTTATCAGACTGATAGATCACAGAAAGAAGGGTGAGTATAGTAATAACAAGATATTTTGAGAGACAGCGAACTTTCATTCACCTAATGTTTATTACAGTATGTTGTTATAGTTGTTCTATTTTATTATTACTGTTGTTAATCTCTTAGTGTGCCTAATTCATAAATTAAACTTCATCATAGGTATGTATGGATGGAAAAAGCATGGCATATATAAAAATCGGCACTAGTCACTGTTTTGGGCATCCACTGGAGGTCTTGAAACGTAGCCCCCATGGATAAGGGGGAGGCTACTGCATACTTAAATCTGGACTATGGTTATTCCCTCTGCAAATACTTCTCGGAAAGTCATTAAACAAAGATAACATGGAGTCCTGAACAAAAATCAGTCATCTTAATAATACTCCAGAGATATTAGGCATTTTAATTACTGGTAGAAAAGTTCTTGTCTGATTCTCACTATGTATTTCCACTTAAAGCAGCATCCTAGAATTTCATACCAAGATCTTCCCCTTTGCATGTCTAGCCTGCAATGACTAAATTTAAATTTTTGTAACAGAATTGAAGAGTTAAGAGAGACTGTAGAAGAAAAATTCAGAATATAATGTGTATTTAACAGAAACTAACACCTGAGCAATGTGTTATGTTTAAATATTTAAAAAGAAAGATTGTATACTGAGAAAATAAGTTATAAAGATGATACCATTCCCACCCATTGACTCCACATACTGCTACCCTCCAATGCTAAAGTCCACAGAATGTGGCCATCAAATATCTATATACAATTTTGATGAAAGTTAGGAGATTTAACTGAATTTATGTAATATCCTATGCTTGTAAATTTGATCTAAATAGAAAAAGTAAAGTAAATCATTAAAAACCTCAATGGATAGTTGATCCAAAATATGGAAAAGTAAGAATATAAATGAATGTAATCCAGTATGAAAACAGGCCTCATTAAACTTGAAACATTCTGTCTTCCTTTGCAACACACTTACAAGATTTCCAAATCACATTTAGATGGTAGTTTTAAAAATGTATGAAACTGAATCAAAGTAAAAAATAATTCACAGTGACAAAAACATACAAAAGTTGCCGTTAAAACCAAAATAGATTACCTCTAGTTTTAAATATATATATTTTGACATAATTATGTTTTCAAAAAGTCTTTTACAATCTACAAATAATAATTCTGCTAAATTTACTGAATGTGTACATGGAATAAATAAGAATAATGGTAACTATGAATAGAAGAAAATACTTTCCCTATAGTATATACCTGACTTCAAGAAATTTATCTCTCTGCCGTCATTCTCTTAGGCCAGATGCTAGTTTGGAAAAAGGAAATTAATACCATAACATTTTTTGGTATTACACCCTAAGTAAAAGGACAGTTAGCAAAATGCTATTGTATATACAACTTGATTTCTAGAGCTACAGTTTTTGAAGACGTCATCTGGGCTAGGGATGAAGGGCACTTAATAAGACTATATCCAAAACAATATGTCACAAGTCCAGAAACTGTAATTTTCTTTCAAAATGAATCATTTTTCTTATACGTAATGTGAATATTCTTTCCTAAAAGTGTAAAGTACATAGTGTAGAAGAAGAAACTTAAATTTTTGGAGGAACTCTAAAGGGTTGCTTTTTATCTGATGTTGATAAAGAATGGAAAATATCAAAGCATAACAGTGATTTAGTTTTTCTAAAACACCCACGTTAATTCTCTTCCCATGAATTCTCACTACTTTCAAACAAGCAATGTTTTAATACATAAACAATTAATTTCTGTCTTCTTTGATTTGTATGACATTTACTAGAGCAAAACCCTCAGGATACCTGAGCTTTAACATGGGTAGTAGACCTCAAAAATGACACAGGAAGATGTCAGAAGTGCCCCTATCTGACATAGAAAATGGTGACACCCTTATAGATGTCTTTATTATTGTTATTATTATTATTATTATTATTATTATTTTGAGGCGGAGTCTCACTGTGTCGCCAGTTGGAGTGCAGTGGCCCGATCTTGGCTCACTGCAGCCTCTGCCTCCTGGGTCCAAGCGATTCTCCTGCCTCAGCCTCCAGAGTACCAAGGACTATAGGCACCTACCACCATACCCAGCTAATTTTTGTATTTTTAATAGAGACGGGGTTTCACCATGTTGGCCAGGATGGTCTCGATCTCTTGACCTTGTGATCCGCCTGCCTTGGCCTCCCAAAGTGCTGGGATTACAGGCATGAGCCACCATGCCCGGCCATGGCTGTCTTGATATGACTGACTTCCCTAATGGTGACAGACAGGCTCCAATCAGGAAACAAATTCTATCTAGTAAATTCAATAAAGAATGTATAAAATACATTTTTAAAAACTATAACAAAAGTACAGGTAATTCTAAAGAACATAGAATAGCAGATCCTACTCCAAACTCTGAGCGAACACACCCAAGGTAAGGAAAAATCTGGAAAAGAATGTCCAGGGCTGAGATCCAGATGTCACTAGGGAGGGCACTGCTGTGGCCCAGAGGATGGGGAATTGTGAAAGTGCCATGCCAGCAGGAATCACTGAGAAACTGCCCTCTTGAGCAACAGGGGGAAGTCACTGATGGAGAGATGCCCACACAAGACTCACATGGAATTTGTCCCTGGAAATAGGACGTTGGGAATCGTTCCACTTGGTGTCAGGGAATGCCATGCACCACCAGCTGTTGCACATTGCACGAGTCTGCTGAGAGTGAGCACAGGCTGGACCCAGGATGAAGAACCCCTTCCTCTGCTAGGTTCCCGCCAATGCCTTCTGCCAACGAAGCTTAATGTCATGCCAGCTGTCCAGGGAGAAAGGATGAGAAGCCGCAAGCAGGACAATACAGGTTTCCTTAGAGCCAAGAGGCAAGAGATTGGTAACTGCCACACTCGCCTCACCTAATTTAAGAAAAATGCCATCAGTAAATTTTGTTCTGAATTTATCATGGTGGTACCACCACATTACAAAAGCAAATTGCACTGTGGACTCATTCTAAATGCTAGAATTATTTGTGGTTGTTGGTTGCTTTCTTTATGAATACAGGTTGAATTCCCTGTATTCAAAATGCTTGGGACCAGAAGAGTTTCGGATTCTGAAAATGTTTGAATTTTGGAATATCTGCAGTATATTTACCAGTTGAGATCGCTGATCTGAAAATCCGAAATCCAAAATGCTCCAGTGAGCATTTCTTTGGAGTATCATATCCATGCTCAAAAGGTTTTGGATTTTGGAGCATTTCAGATTTCAGATTTTTCAGATTTTGGATACGTAACAGGTACAGCACATGGAAGAGAGAGCTGAATTATGCATTCTCCCTTTCCTATAGACTGTAACAATAGGTATTATTACTTTAAGGGCATATGGCAACCCCATTATAGACCACATTTCCCAGACTTGCTTACAGGCAGGTGAGGCCACATGACTCAGTGCTGGCCAAAGGATGTGTGAGGAGACAAGATGTGCAAATGCCAAGTCTTGCCCTTTAAGGAGGTAACATGGCTTTTATTAATACTTCTTTTTTTCCCTCATCTTGCTGGCTGGAAAGTGCATCTTGTAATAAACCATATGGACTATGCAAAGAAAGTGATATTCTGGAGAGGTAGAGTAAGACAGAAGAAGCCCGGCCCGTAAGAACGTTAGCAGAGCAGAGCTCACACATCAGCTCAAATCTGTGTGTGAAAAGGGAAAGAAACTTCTATTTTATTTAAGCTGTTATTATTTGGGGGCTTTGCAATTGTATTATTTGCGCCTCGTATCTCCTTACCATACTGTCGTTGACTAGAAAGTTAACAAATGTGTTAAATAAGCACAGACCTACTAGTGAAAACTTTCTTTTTTGAGTTGGAATTTCACTCTTATTGCCCAGGCTGGAATACAGTGGAATGATCTTGGCTCACTGCAACCTTTCCTTCCCAGGTTCAAACAATTCTCCTGCCTCAGCCTCCCAAGTAGCCGGGATTACAGGTTCCCACCAACACGCCCACCTAACTTTTTTGCATATTTTTAGTAGAGACAGGATTTCACCATGTTGGCCAGGCTGGTCTTGAACTCCTAACCTCAGGTGATCTACCTGCCTCAGCCTCTCAAAGTGCTGGAATTATAGGCGTGAGTCACAACACCCAGCCACAGTGAAAACTTTCATCTGGAAACTTCCTTAGAAATGAAAAAACCACAAAGATTTTAAACAAAAGTGGAAAACAACAATTCCCTTGTAAGTTTAGAATTTGTTATATTCATAATTATATGTTTATTTTGAGAAAAATATTTTCTCAATGCTTGAAATGTAATAATAATAATCGGTCTTATGTTTCAGCAAAGTAGTTCATCATGCTGTCATTTCTGAAGACCGCTTCTCTGATTCTAATGCCTGTTCTCGATAGAAGAGTTAGGGTTCTAAAGCACATGTTAATTAGATTAAGGCCACATGGGCACCAGTGTGTACCCCAGTCTTGGTTTTCCTCACTCATTCACACAACCTAGATATCACTGATACTGAGTGTTTCTGCTCAGTTGCCCAGTCAAGAATAAATAACCAAGTGTCCCAGTTGTTGGGCTTGCTATTGGCTGACAATCCTGTCTAGTAATCGCACTTGGCTGAAGAGAGTCGCTTTGCTCTAGGGTGCCTTCATACTCAATAACCGATTGATGATCGTATAAAGACCCAATCCGTAGATTCAACATATGACCACTCTGAAGGGCCACCCAGCTTTGGAGCTATCTGAAGTCTGAGGTCTTCCTTGTGACTCTATCACATCCAACCTCATTCCCTGGACAGTTCTACTTCCTTTCCTTCTCCTACAGATGTGAGTCCCAAGAGTGCTTCCTAATAAACTCTCCATGTATTCATTTTCATTTCATAGCTTACTTCCCTGAGTTCCTGGCCTGCATACTGGGCTAATCAGATTATAGAGCAGAAGCAAGCTACTCCTTCTGCCAGAGTAGTCCTCTCCCAAATGCCAGCACCATTCATTTAACCAGAGCTTTTTTTTTTCTCTTTTTCTTTTTTTTTTTTTTTTTTTGAGACAGTCTCATTCTGTCGCCCAGGCTGGAGTGCAGTGGCGTGATCTTGGCTCACTGCAACCTCTGCTTCCTGGATTCAAATGATTCTCCTGCCTCAGCCTATCGAACAGCTGGGATTACAGGGGTGTGCCTCCATACCCAGCTAATTTTTGTATTTTTAGTAGAGACTGGTTTCACCATATTGGCCAGGCTAGTCTTGGACACCTGACCTTGTGATCCACATGCCTTGGCCTTTCAAAGTGCTGGGATTACAGGTGTGAGCTACCTCGCCCGGCTATTAACCAGAGCTTTTTTTAAAGGTAACTTGTAGATTTCTACTTTGCCTTGTGAATTAGGTTGAATTACACACCTATCATTTACAGATTGAGAGACTGGATTATAAGCAAGTTAATAAATTGATTTAGAAACCTACTAAAATCCAGACCCATCATACAGCAGATGTTTCTTTTGTGAATGTAGTTCTCTAGTAGTCTGAGGTATCTAATAATTGAATCAAGTCAGAAGTCTCAAGAACAACCAGCCTTAACAAGAAGACAATTAAAGTAGAATCCAATTAAAGGGTATAAATTTCTTCCTCAACCTGATGAACAGATTTTTTTTAAAGGCAAGAAAAATTTCAGTTGAATATTTTTATTTCAAGATTAAACCTAATAACAAGTTATATATATAGAAAATTTAACAAATCCACTTATTATTTAAAAAATATAGCCAAGGACACCATCATTTAACAAGTGTCTCTAAAGGTACCTGGACACAATTTAATACTTATATTTTCAAAACAGGATCATTAGATACAGTAACTAACAACTGTCCAATTTATAAAAGGACTTTCTTGTATTAAAGAAGGATGACATGAATTGGAAAGTCATGGTTTTCTTACTGATGGAATGATTTTGTCCAAACTTCAATCTCTTAATCAGTAAAAGGTATATAGGAAGGGATACAGGAAGATACATAGGAAGTTTTAAAAACTTTATTTTTTTTAAAAAAAGAAGTAATTAAAAAGCAATCATTCCTAATGTTGTATAATGCATTCTATTGCATAATGATCTATATAAATTAAAAGATATTTATTTTATTATTAAAGCATCAATTGTTCTCTAAGCCTTAGAAATGGGAAAGTAATAGTTACATGTGATCAGATAAAATTCTCTTTTTTTGTTTATTTTCTCTAATTTGATGGAGAATTACCTAATTTTAGGTAACTGGTACAGGATTGTTCCAAGATGATGAACTGTGAAAATTATGTAATAGTATTCTGCTTTTTAAATTATTTTTAGGGGTACACTTTCAATATAGTAAGAACTTGCTAATTAAACACAGAGTAAAGATTAGAATGATTACACTTTTTTCAACTTTATTACTTTTGAATTACTTTATATTACCAACCAAGATATGAAAATGCAAATTTCAGTAAAAGAAAATGATAATTCAAGATTGATCTACATCAATTAATAAAATGCTACAGACACAAAGTCCTTTTCCATAGAGGACTTAGTTGTTAAAAAAGAAATTGAGAAAATATTAAAATCATTTTTAATTAAAAGCACACATTTTCTAGTCAGATTTGGGTTTTGATTAATTGATACTTCTGTGTCATCATGGAATAGTCCCATAACCTCTTTAGCTGTCGTTTCATCATCTGAAAAACTCAAAGAGTACGACTTCTTCAACACTTGAACATTAATAGAAATAACATCCTCGCCTTTTTACAATTCCTGGCACATCATAAGCATATAATAAATGGCAGTTTAGGTTTATCACTATTGCATGTTCTTTGTATTCAAAATTCTCAGATCTGGTACGCTGATTTTTTTTCCTTTCAGATCATGATCATTTTTTTTAATGTATGCTTACTGTCTCTGAATGATTACTAAATCCAAATTAGTAGGACCAGAAATAGTGAGATTAGATTGCATTTTTGCAAGTCATATTCTATATAATGCTTATTCTCCCAAATAAAATGTGACTTTAGTATTCATTCTGTCTCAAACTTTAAAACTTTGAGTGTGAATAAAAGATCATTTAATGGTTGAGTACAATGACACTCTTATCAAATTCAGATGAATTCTCACTCATCTTTGCAAGACTTTAGTCAGTAAAATGTCTGGAGGAATTATGTAAGAACAGAAAAAATTTAATATACATTGTTGTGAACAATAACTCCACAAGGTAAAACTTCTTCAGCATAATTTGTAGCTTAAATGTAAAGCGTATTCATACACTGTTTATTCTGCAAAAGAAAGTAATTTAAATATTTATCAAATGTGATTTACATGAAAATACCAATCCTACTTTTCATTTGTGGTGCAGTTCTTGTGTCCCTCAGAGTTGTCTTCTTTAAATATACATTTGGAAACAAATTATATTATGATCCAAAATACAAAGAGTAAATACAATGTGGGATGGTGGAGCTTGTAGGAGGAAAAGTGACTGCAGGTTCAGTAAAAAGAAACTAGCTTGTTGAATTTTCACACACTGAACTACTGAGCAGGCTTATTTAAATCTATTTTCCTTTATGAATTATACATGGCTATCATCACTGAGATACACTCTCAAGGTAAAAAAAAAAAAAAAGAAAAGAAAAAAAGTTTTAAAAGACAATTTACTGATGAGCTGTCAAATGGGAAAAACATTCATTTTCTCAAATCTATGTTGATTTTTTTACTAATATTTTAAATAATCTGGCAATGCATTTTATTCGTGTTATTTTTGACTTTCCAGGAAGAAATAGATGAGAATGCTTGCTCTCACTTTTTACTTTCAATATAGAACAAATCTGCACAGGAAGTTGTGAAAACAAGAGTGTCCTTTGAGGGTCTTTCTGCAAAGGACAGGCAAGCTTCTCTCACCTGCCTGGGCCAGCAGGTAAGATTATGCAGGTGTTTGCCTGCAGGAGAATCCTGCTAATTAGGGAACAAACTAGGCTGCAGAAAGCCATATGCAGGTATTTTCAGGTAAAACTGTTGAAGCGACAAGTCTAAGGAATGATTCGTCCTGTTGCAGTAACTAGAAAGTTTCCATCTCTCTTGATTTAACTTGCACATTGACCAAAATTCTATTATGCATAAAGTGTGAAAGTCTTAAGGCAATGATAGTCCCATAGGAACATCTCTGGATACATATACGAATATTAACAACCTCAAAAATGATCGTTTTCATCCTGCTAATAAAGAGAAATAGCATAAATTTCACTTTTATTCCTCAAAGACGTCTGGCCATTACCCTTGCCACCAGTGGGGGAGCCGGTATTTCTCTAGAAGAGGAGCGAAGGCAGCCAGGCTTCACCTCTTGCCCTGCCGTGGCCTCATCTTCTGATGACACGAATTCCTAACAGCACAGTCCCATTCATCATCTAAATTATTTGTTTACAAAGTACACCAAATATTTTCTGTACTGGGTTAAAGAGACATAGTTCCTGCCCTACAGGGCTTTATCACCTGGTCCAGGATACCACCCTTGGAAACCTCACTTCTTGTTTTCTTGTTCTGGTCTAATGGACTTGCAGAGAAGCAAGTTTCCTTGTTTGTCAGTGAGAAAACAGGATATAGGCCCTGGCTCTGAAGAAAAGGAATTTTACTCGTCTTATTATTATAATTCTGCGACTGCCGTGTTAGTTTCCAGGGCACTGTACATCTATATTGCTTCTTATTCAGTAGCTCACTACCCCTACACTTTTCTTAAAAGAAAAAAATAAATGAAAGAAATTTTGGAATCTGAAGTTCATTGAAATGGCTTTAGAAGGTTAGTTGTGATAATTAAATAGAATTGTATTGTAGAAGGCTAAAAATATGAGTGTGCAAACCAAAAGATTAAGAGATAAACATGTGTTAGACTCATGATACTCAGTATCATTGTGGTACACACACACACACACACACACTCTCACACACACAACTTCTCTCTCTCTCTCACACACACACACACTTCTCTCTCTCTCTCACACACACACACACACACACATACACACACATTTTAGGAATATTCTTAGACTCATACCAAATAGAACTAACCAGAAAATTTTCAATTATTTACCCCAATACATAAGTAAAGAAATTTACATCAATGTTTCTTTTGTTTATTAGACTGAATTTTATTGAGTCTTCTATATTATTTCATTATAAAGTTCTGTAGG
This sequence comes from Plecturocebus donacophilus, assembly GCA_004027715.1. Lineage (NCBI taxonomy): Eukaryota > Metazoa > Chordata > Mammalia > Primates > Pitheciidae > Plecturocebus > Plecturocebus donacophilus. Next base: position 20,673 of record PVKP010025152.1, on the reverse strand, counting down.
AGAACACATGGGTTTAATCGGTGCAAAACCAGTCTTTAGTTTTTAAATGATGACTAAAATTCTGTCACTTTAGTGCAAGGAAGATATGTCCACCTGATGTATAAACTAGTAGAGTGTACGTTGTGATAAAAAATGGGTGGACTCCAATCACCAGTGCTGTGTTTGGAAGAAAGATTTTTATTTAGACATGCCAAATGCTGCATTAGCTTCTATAAATAATGCCTCGGAAGATAGTAATTTTTAAAAGGCGACTTTTATAATATATAACATTGTTCACACTAGAGGTTCTTAATGAGTTTAAATAAACTTTTAAGGTCTCATTTTCAATCAGATGCAGTGAAATTACTGAGACCCAGAAACTGGATTTTCTGTGGCCCTTTTGCACAAACCCCTAATGCTGAAGGACCCCAAAATAACAATCATTGTCCTGTCTAAATTAGCACCAATAAATCAAAATGCTTCGGAGTCTAAGTTCCTTCAAGTTGATTGCATGCATCATCAGATCTAATTCAAGTAGTATCTTTTACTAACCAAATGCTGAGTTCATGAAGAATCCAGGAGTGGTGTTATGATAAAGTCACTAGGATTACATGTAGAACTGAATAGCCTAAAAAAATAAATTTTTTGTAAAATATTGAAAGTAATAAGCCATCACATCATTTAGAAATATTTCTTCTTATAGTCATTCAAAGAATTAACAATAAATTAGCACTAATAGGAAGGCATTTCCCTCCTGTTTCATAGCCATTGGCTTTGCATTCTCCTTTTGAGGGTTGGTGAAGAAGAACGATGATCACAAATGAGAAACAATGTGAGAAAAGTGTGTGTCTAGAGGGGCATCTTGAGTTGTGGAAAGAACATAAACTTGAAGTTTGGTAGGCCTGCTTTAGATCCTCTGTGCTGAGATACTCAAATTTCCTTGGGTCTCTTATTCCTGATTTGTACCTTTAAAATAATAATAATGAGATGTTGGGAACAAATATTCTGTTTCTTTAGTATCATAGGACCATGGAGGAAGAATTGTGCCCTGGGAATGGTACTTCACACATCATACCCAAAAGGCTCAACTGTTGCTGTAACAGGAGACTTGGGAAAAGGTGACTGCTTGTGCAAGCAGAGGATAGGGAGGGTAGACTGTGGGAGACAGAATTATAAAATGACCCCCCAAATTCCCAACACCTGACGTATATGCCCTGTATAATCCCTTTCCCTTGAGTGTGTTTGGGAAGGACACATCATAGCTGTGGCTATGATGGCATCTCTCTGTAATCAGGTTACATCATATGGCAAAGGTGAAGGGATTTTAGATCTCAAGTTAGTTGATTTGGAATTCATCTAAAGGGGGGATTTTCCCAAGTGGGTCTGGCTCAATCAGGTGAAATCCCTTAACAGAGAGACTGTGCACTTCTCAGATGAAGAAGCTCTTCCTTTCTGGCCTTGAGGAAGCAGGCAGCCTACTGCAAACTGCCCAAAAGGAAGGGTGGCCTCTAGGGGCTGAGGATCTCAGTGCTGCAATTGCAAGGAACCCAGTTCTACCAACAATGAGTGTGAAATGAGATTGCAGCCCAACAGACCCCTTAATTGTAGTGCTGTGAAACTCTGAAGTGTGGGCTCAGCTAAAGCACGCCAGAACCCTTGACTTGTGGAAACTGGAGGATAACTGTGTGTTATAAGTTGCTAAATTTGCTGTAATTATTATAAGTTAGTAGAAAACTAACACAACACCAAGTTGGTAGTGTTGTGGGTGTCCTTTCTTCTTCATAGGGATTATCCAGCCAAGTACATTCTGGTTTAATGAATCGCCAAGTGTTCTGACACTGACTGAAGCTTTCTCATAGCTGGCATCTGCTACTAATATACACAGTGCACTCAACTCTACACATCTGAAAGCCTGGGAAGGAGAGGCTAGGTGCTACCAGGAACACATCAGCTACCATTAGGTATATATATATATATATATATATATAGCTTCTGTTTTGGGGAAAGTCAGTAGGGATGTGGAAACATAGCAGGATGAAGAACAAAAAGGAATGTGATTGGGCAAGATGATTGGGAAATCAGAGTGGACAACAGGGCAATTTTCCTAAGTTCCCACTGTTTTACTGGTATTTTCATTTATTGCCTAGAAAATACTGCTAATCTGATAAGTTTGTAGCTGTCCTTATCCTGTTTTCTGATAAGAGTAGTATCTATTTCCTTTCATTTCTGATCCAGATTTGTTTTTCTCAAGAGTCTAAAATTTTCTCTTTATAAATGAAAGTTATTAATGGAAAGCAATTGTCATCATGAGATTTATAGTTTTACAACTATGTAGATATTTCTTTTACAATTGTTAACTCTTACATCTGTACAAATAGTGCCAACATATACATCTATTCTCTAATAAAGGGGTCAATATCTAATAAAGGGGTCAAATATTTTTATACATTTAATATGTATTTCTGGATCCTGCAGCCAAGGAGTCTAAAAAGCAGAAAATCTGACCATTGATCGACAAAATTCACTTGAATAAGTAGACTGAAGAAAAATTAGGAAAAAAAAATAAAAATGAACATGGTTTAAACTGGATAAAAATCTCAAAATACTATGAGAGTTTGTTTTTAATAAAATTCATAAATCTGAATTTAAAATGAAAAAATATGCTTTTGCTAATTTAGTATTTCAGTGAGTGGGATGGCTTACAATCTTTCATGCAAGGCATAGATTTATGAAGTGGGAAGTCAAGGTAATTTTTATATAAATGACATTAAGTTGAAGATGTAAGACTAAATTTTTCCAACTCAAGTCACCAAACTCTTAAATGTCTAATAGTCACTCATGTATCCATTCATTTGCACATCACTCATTCCACAAGTTGTAACTGAAAATGTCTGTGTACCAGGAGGTCTGTTAGGCACTGTGGACGCAGAGATGAGAAAGAACAGATGCCCTTCCTACAATCAGGGCCCACGCACAGTAGTAGAGAGGCAGACGCCTCAAAAATCATTCAAACAAGTTTAAAAAGTAACTGTGAAAAGTGACCAGACAGAGCTACACGGTGGTATGAGGACTCCCAAAGAATTATGTAATTTATTCAGTGATGTAAGGAGTGTTAGATAATTCTGGAGACAAAGATAAGTCTAAAATGGATGTCGGTATCAAGAAGGTAACAGTGGACAACTGCATATAGGACGATGAGCAGGGGAGGAAACCAGCCTAAAAAATTAGACTTCCGACATTTAGCATTTCTTTGACTCAAATTGTTTTTCCAAAGACACATCTTCCTTTATTTTGATTTTCAGTGAAGGACATGAACTAGAAAGCTCTGGAATTATCTTTGCAAAAAGTTTTCTGTTGATAAATGGTGGTGCTCTCAGATTATAATTAACGCGATTGTAATCCCAAAAGTGGTGTAATAATTCAGCGAAACAGACAAAGCAACACTGTGCTCACACTTACTATCTCATGTGGCTTCAGCATTGCTTCCGTCTGTGTGTGTGTGTGTGTGCATGCGTGTGTGTGCACGTGTGTTTGTGTGTCTGTGTCTGTGTGTGTGTGTGTGCTGCTGCTTGTCTCATTGTTGCTTATTATACCTTTCCTCCCTTGGGGTCCCCAGCGTGTATAACACATGCACTGGCACCAGTTGTCAAAGAGGGGTTAAGGGCTAGTTCCAAAATACCATAGTTAATATCTTGTGGATCGTTCTAGATACTTTTTATTCAAAGAAAATGGGCTCCACATTTTTTATGTTCAAAGTCCAGATTCATTCCTGGATAGAAGCCCCAAAATGATGAATCCTGAAATAGAAATGCTTCTGAAAGTCAGTTCTGATTTACTGGTTTTGAACCCAACCCTTTCAAAAGGCCTTAGAACTGCAGCTGCAGCCCCTGTCCTCTCAACAGAGAGTTGTCTGCTCACCGGTATTCTAACAGCGTTTCTCAAAGTAGAGCACAAACACGCTAATCCTCAGGACACCCAAACCTAAACCACAGAGAGCCCATCCTCCTTTCCACCTGCAGGAATGACTGGGACGTCGCTCGCGGCTGCGGTCCTTGCTCCAAGCACTCTCTGTCTGCCTAATTAACAGTTCTGCTTCTGTGTACCCAGAGGAGGCAAATAGCTACTTGTTCTGATTCCAAGTATCAGAAATGACTCCTTGTGATGTAAGATTCTTTTCTCGCTTACTCATTCATGCCTGACATTCAACAGGTAAAGTTAAGCCTTTCTACCCATAATTAGCCATGAAGTTTAGGGTAAATGCAAAATTACAACTCACATCCCTTCCTGATTACAAATCACTTCTATATGTGTGATTTCATGTATCCCTCACAATTGTACCATGTGGCAGCCAGAGAAAATATTTTTGTTCCCATTGTACCAATATGGGAGCTGAGGCTAAGGAGCGGTTTGCTAGAAATAAGTTTAGGGACTTGTAACACGAGTTTTACAATTCTAAATCCTATGTTCTTTCCAATTAGTCATTTACTATCTGAATATATACATAGATTAGAATGTTTTAACACACACAGAGAATAAAACTGATTTCAGATCCTTTAAAGTTAAGTTTGACAAGATGGAAGGTAAAATTAAAATACCATTCGCCACTGGGAGGAAAAAATTAGAAAAAAAGAGGTGCTATATTTCAGCAAAGTAGAGGGGAAAAAAAGAAGTCAAAATAAAAACTAGGGTAAAAATCAGTCACCTTTTAATTTTTCTGACATAGTAGAAAGAGCACACATGTTTAAGTTTGACAAACCTAGGTTTAAACTTCAGCTTGATATCCTACTACTTCTGAGATCTTAGGAGAGTTCCAGAAGTCTCCTTTGTAAAATGCAGATAGTAATACATGCATATTAAGAGTATTAAGTGAGAAAATGAATATAATATTTAGCACACTAATACCATTATGCTAATCAATCCTAGTAGTGGTAGTAGAAACAGCAAAAGCAACAGTGGAAGTAATAGTAATGATAATCGTATAACTAAATAATATTTTGAAATGACTGTGAGATGTTCAGCACTGTCTACTATTTTCTAATGTTGTTTCATTCTAAATATGCCATTGGATAGTTGCCATTTGGGGAATATTTCAAACCCTACTTTCTTTCTCTTCCCTCATTATTCATCCTCAGACTCCCTCTCCTCTTCCTAAAGACTGATATATTCAATAAATGTTAATAAATATATTGATGTTTCCTTAGCACTTCAGAAGTACATTTGTATGGAATGTAAAAAAAAAAAAAAAAAAAAACACCTCAACTTTTTTGGTTTCACAGAAATAGTAGCTAGCTAAAATGTCTGTGAAAAGTTGATCTTTTCTTAAAGAAGAAGAGGGATTCCCCTTTTCAGTTTGTGAAGCTATCCATAATGAAACCAAGAAAGGGTTGTGTTGTGGGGTGTCTTGCTTTTAATTGGAAAATCTCGAAATCAGAGCCAAGGCAGGAAAGTGTAAAGAAGTCTTGTTCTGATTCTAAGTATCAGAAATGGCTTCTTGTAATGTAAGATTCTTTTCTCACTTATTCATTAATGCCTAAAATTCAACAGGTAATGTTAAGCCTTTCAACCCATAATTAGCCATGAAGCCAGAACAAGACTTCTTTTTACTTCAGCACAAACCACATTGAAGGAGAACAGACAACTGAAGAACTTAAAGTGCAAGGTCTTAAGAATTCAAGAGCAGTCCAGGGAGCTGAAAGTCAATGTCCTGCAACTTGATTTATTTAGCCACCAAAATGCACCAAGCAAGTTCTTGTAAAGATAAATACCACTGTGGATAGGACACTGGTGTTGGGTACTGTGTTAGGGGTTTGAAATCCAAAGACATGAAGACATCTCTTTGAGGCTTTCTGGCTACAGCTCTGAAAACGTTAAGGAAGCAATCAGTTAAATCAGAAACTTAATTTTTGCAAGAAAGGAGCCAAATAGCCCCATGGATTTGATAAACCAATGTCTTGCAAAAAGGTGTGAAGTATAAACTGAAGTTGATCACTAGAGAGATTACAAACATTACTAGCCCTTGGGCATTCACAAGAAGCCAGCTACTTGAGGCCCTGTTATGATGTAAGAGGGGCCAGAGTTTGCATCTATTTTCATATCTTGAAGATTGGCTTTCAGAGATTGCATCACCAGTGCTAATCAAAAGGAGATCACATTTCTAGATCCACAGTTATTTCCAGCATTGGTCAAAATGCCAAGGAGTGCTAGTGACTAAAGATAGCAACACGAATGTGAATACCTTTCAGGATAGCTAGGGAAAGTATGTTGAGCAGAACAGAGAAAACAGAAAGTACCGTGGAGGACAGGTAATGAGTGGAGAGGTAAGAAAACATGCCTTGCCATGTCCAGTGATCACAGAGGCATTTATTTTCTGCAAGAATTCAAGGGTCATTTAGTCTTGGCACTTCCAACATGGTCCTTCATACTGCCACTTCTTCTAGAATAGGGGCTTTGCTCCCACTCATCCTGAAATAAGACAGGTTTGAATCCCAGCTTTTCTAACCACTAGCTATGTGTTTTAAAGCTTCAGTTTCTTCATAAGTGAGTTGGAGAATATAATCACCTCAAATTAGTTAAAGTTTATAACCTACATACAATTTAAAGCACTTTCATGGAAGAATTGCCAGATAAATAGTGGTTGGAAAAAAACACTATTTTCTAAATAATTACAGATATGTGGTTCTAGCAGATTCAAGTCTATATTTTATAGCAAAGTTGACAAAATATTTGGTGAGATGAAGACATATCTCCATTTAAGTCATTGCTAGGCATTCCTGCCACTGGTCTGCACATTTACAATATTGCAATACCTTTCAGTATAAAGAAATGTTTCTTTAGAAGATGTGAGTTCATAAAAAACATAAATAGCTTCTAAATTCATTTAGAATGAATGGCTTTTATCTTACAACATGTTGTTCAGATCTGAGATACAACTATTTGCCAAGTATCTTGCCATGTTTTGACCAGTCACACAAATGTTCTCTGCTATTCTTTGCTAAGTAGGATAGCATTTCCCCTCCCCTTCTTCTAGGACATGTGACCGCACCATACTCAAGCATCTAGAATTTCCTCTGAGCCTCATTGACCAATCAACCTTAACACCAGTAGGGTACAGCTCAAACCTCTGTAGAACAATAATGTCCAAGCTGCAGAGAGTATAGGCTCTATGGAACAGATGTCAAGCCTCAACACCATAGCACAAGGTGCATGAAGGGACTCCTGACCAGGAAAAGCAAGGACAGGAACAAGAAGATTTCTGGGTAGCGCCATGTTTACTTGGATCCAATCCAAAGGATCATTCTTGTTTCTCACAGTGTACCTTTTCTCACCACTTCCCTTGGACAATACCCACTTTTTTGTGTAACTGGGTCATTAACCAGCAGTAATCCTCTCACACATAATAATTAATAGCAATAGCAACAAAGGTACGGTTAACGGTAATTGAAAACCTTAGAAATTGAAAGAGATGATCAGTAGTTGACTGTGCTCATAGTTCACAAGTCATCTCCAAATGTCCCAGCGAGGGATATTTTATGTAGCCAAGGGACTAATATTAAAACCTGAATCAACTACTCATAGCTACAGTTTACTCAATTTTTCCCAGTTTAGACAAAGATTAGTCTCAATAAGATGATGAGTTCTAGCCCCATTTCTACCACTTGCTTTCTGTATGACTTGGGAAATGTCACAGTTCCTTCTGTCTTAGAAACACCGTGTGTGTATGCATGACTTTTATGAGAAATAAGCAGCATCAAAATCAGATTTCTAACTTATCTGGAGAAGTTTGAAGCAAATCTATTTGAGATTTGGCAATGTCAAGTCTTCTGTCATGGACCCACCCACTCTCCTCCCTCCAGGGCGATCATGACTCACTCCCAAATTATTTGTTCTTGGGAATATTTATTTTTCTTGATCCCTTTTATTTTAACTCCCTTTGATCTACTTTAATCAACTTAATATCCCTAACTGTTTTTTATCTGGAGACATTGCATCTATTTCGCCTGATATGGCCTTTTACCCGTCTGCTGCTTTCATTTCCTTACAAAATCTGGACCAAAGTAAGAGGATGTTGTGTGTGAGCTAAGAGGGGAAACTTGTGTTGCTCTGAGAAACTAACACTCTTATCCATGAAGTTCCAATGTGGTATTTTCAGACTTTTATATTTTCTTGACTAATCACTCGCAAATAGATTTTCCCATGATTTTCTTTTTCTCGTAAGGGAAAACTGGAATAGTCTTTTATATAGTAAGCTAACACTGGCCTAATCTGTAATATATCTATATTGAAATGGAACTTTTTTTAACTGATAAAGTTGACTAGTACTATCAGTATGGTTGTGCCCAAAAGATAACGTGATCTTGACCATCTAAGTAAGGCAGATGGTGAACTTTACTGGTAAATGAATTTGTTCTGATTAAAAGCAAACCAATCCTACGTGCACGCATCTATCCATTGTTTGCAGCACATTTTCTGCTCACATCTGGAAATATTGAGATATTAGCTGCTCTAGAACATTCCAGTGGCAGGGGCATGGCATGGGGGAAGACACAGGATGGAAATATAGACTCAGTCATGCTCTTCTAAAATGAAATTGATACAGCCAGGTGATCTTAAGAAATCGCTTTTGTGAGTTACAAAAATTTCCTTCACTAGCCACAGAATGACCAATTATCAAGGCTGTAAGTTTTTCAGGGCACATAGACTGAAGAAAGCCTTCCACAGCCTTGAGTGTGCAGAGATTTTTTTGTTTTGTTCCTTGCACCAATCTTCTGATGAGCACTGTGGGCAAATGAGATCTGCAGATATCTTTGCAGGGAGTTCTCTTCCTGGCTTCACATGGAGTTACTTAGACATCTGGAAGGAGTAGGTGTCAAACCACAAATAAAACTTTCCTTGACTCATGGGGAGAAAGGTAGTGATTTCCACTTGACCTCACCAACTGAAACTATAAGTGCTGCTGTTTCAGCGTCAAACTTCATTCTTCAGAATCCACTTCTCCATTTAAGGGCTTTACCTTTTGTATTTGTTCACTGTTTAACTTTGCAAATTTAACAGAGGCCTTTGGGTGGCATATTTTCATTTTAAACTAATAATAAGTAAGGGTCACAGCTACATAATTTACTCTCTACGGGACCTCACACAGGGACACTAACAGACAGATGCTTGAGGATGCTGTTGAAGCTGATTGATATTAACTATTAGTTTTATTTTCTTTCTCATGACAAACACAACTGACTCCTCCATCCAGAACTCTCTGTTCTTTTAAATCTTTATACTTTAACCATAGAAACATGCATTTGCAGTGTTGGGTAGGTAGTTGGAGTAAAAGTAATTTGCAATTGCCTTTCAATTTAAAATGTATTAATGAAAAAGGAGAGCTGCAAACTACTCAATTTGACTGAAAATTGGTATTTTGTTTGTACACTTAACTCCTCAGATATAAGTGGAAGCATCGTCCCTTCTGCATTTATTTCCCCCACAACATATAGCAAAACAAAGAGTTTGTGAGTTCATAGATCAGGGCTTCCCTATCTGTAGACATCCAGTAATGTCCCATTCAATACTTCATCCCAAATTAAACAGAGTCTCCTTCCTGGTTTGCTGATGTGCATATTGAATTAGGAAACAATCCTTCACTACCAGCCTCCCCATCTTAATGCAATCCAGTCAGTGCTGAGATAATTAACAACATCCATTGCTCTAACTTAGTTTTGCGTTTTTTTCTCCATGCAAATCTTCTTTCATCTAGTTGTTCCTTATTGGTTCATTCCATTAAGCATGTGCAAAGTGGCTCTGGTAGTCATAACACTGACTCAAGTCACCGGGAACAAAAAAAGAAAGAAAAACAAACAAAACTAGAATCTCTAGGGAAGCACACAGGAGTAGGGGAGAAACAGAACACATTTATTTTATATACATAGATGCAGAATTAAGCTAGTACAACACACCATCATATAAATAATATGCATGAGTGCTACAGGAATGCAAAGTGAGAAAATGTTTGCTATGAGCCATGAGTGAGCAAAGAGAGGTCACTTGGAGGAGACGGCTATTATGCTGAATTTCAGTGAAGAATTAGCTAAAGAAAAAAAAGAAAACAGAAAAATGTAGAAGTTTGGGAGAATCCAATGAGTAAAAGAAAATTGGTTGAAACAGTATAATATGAAAGGTAGTAGGGAAGTTGGTCATGCAGGCATTAGGATAATTATTTCCTTCCTCTTTATGTGGTAAGTTGCATTCTTACAGAGCCTGAAGGCTCAACTTTAAAAAAAAAAATTCAGAGTCAAATGTATTTGTTTATGTCTTGTTTCTTAAGAATAGTGTTTTATCTAAAGATTCAGAAGATGGTTTTCTTAAAGTCTTAAAGATTTTTTTTTTATAGAAAATTTTACCCTAAGTTTGGTTTATAATGTGAAATACAACTCCATCTTCTTTGGAGTCTGAGTATATACTCCCTTTCTTCACTCACAAGTGCATGAGAAATGTGCAAACTTGTGGTGTTACAAATCCTACTTAGTGGTATTTCTGGTGAAACCACTTAACAACCACATTTATTTCATGGTGACTGTCAAGTAGAGCAACAATGCACACTAGTGCTTAAATTAAGTACCCTTATTTGCAAAGTACAGAAGATATCACTTATGTAACATCATGACATCACCCTTGTATGAAGAGACTTGCTGCACTGCAGAAGTATACATAGAGGGCAGGTTGAATAATTAAATGCATTGTCAAAGCATCATATTATTGGCTATCAAATCAGTAATATAGGAAGTCAGAAACCGAATTTGGAAGAGTTGAGGCCTCCAAGGCAGAAAATGGAGACAGAGAAGAACATTTGGTCAAGAAGAGGACTGAGAAACGCCTGTATTTAGAGAAACAGAAGACATGTGTCTGCAATGCATGGTATTAGAAAAACATGGGAAAGACTACCTGACTTTCTACGTTTTCATTGCCTACATGGGGGTTATGATATCACCTTTCCTTCCTTTGCAAAGATTTCATAAAATTGTGTTAATGAGCTCATTTTGAATATGACCTCTGCTTACTTCTCCCCAGTACTGTGCCAATTTTAAGTGCATGTAGAAAACAGAAAAAAAAAAAAAAGTCATTCAAACCGGGGAGAAGATTCATTAAGGCTTTGAGTATAGTTTTTCTTTTCCCTAACAGTTGAATTTGGCATATTCATAGGGAAAAAATGAGTATAAATTTCCTGGAGTCCTAAAAGCCAGAATCTAAACAACGAAGTAAGAGAGGAAGTGCCTTATTTTACGATTCTCTCGTTCTCCACCTTCCCACTCTCCCCTTTTCAACATTCCCAGCCCTCTGACAACTAAGAGAGAAGGGCTCCATGCTCTCAGAGACCAGGAGGGCCTTCAGGCTTCAGCGAATGTCCCACTTTGTCCTTTTCTGAACTATTTGAAGGTCAAGGGTTGAATATTCAATTAGGACATAACTGTTGAGCCACTAAGATCCCACTCTACACTCTCCACCTTCCTCTGCTTTCTATCTTTCCATAATCAGCACGGATGAAAAATATGCTTCACTGCTACAACGAGGTGCTCTCAATAATTTTTTTCTGAACAAAATAAAAATATATTAATAGATAAGCAAGAAAATGGGGCCACTATAATGTTAAGTAAAGACAGTATGATCCCAAGTAAGAGATTGAAGGATAGCTCCTTGTCCCTTTCACTGTGCCATCCTGATAGCTATGCCATTTGTACCTGCTCTGTATGGATATTGGCCTGGGTGTTTAATCTGTCTCTTCATCTTCTAAGTTTCATCCACAAGAAGTTACTTTATCAGTGAACTTAAATTTCAACCTCTAAACATGTTACAGAATCAAATTAAACTACAGATAATTTTGTTCTGAAAACTGAGTGTCATCTGTAATTGCAATACTGATAGGGGGAAAAACACCCTAATTTTAAGCCCTTTGTTATGAATCCATATCTTCTCTGTGAAATCAGAGTGTCAGTCTTGCATCTCGTGGAACCAAATAAAAAAAAATGTTTCATGCAGTTAGACAGGATATGACACTGACTCAATAAGGCACTGGGGTGTGTAAAAAAATCACTGGTAAAGGGAAAAGGGATGAAAGTAATATTGGCCGACATTTTCTTGTTATTAGTGTTCTTTTTAATATCTAGCATTTTGTGCCACTTCATATTGGCTCAGAGTCTCAGGATCAATAACATTTAAACAAACCCCAGATTAGAAACTCACATTCTGTATTTTAAATGTATGATGTCTAATTTGCTGATCTACTTTCTCTGTTCTTGTCATTTGACTATTTGCTTAATTATATAATTTAACCTATAAGGCTTTTCCAAACAAGACATGTTAAATAAAGTTGTAATGCTGTAGTGAATATCTAGTTGCAAAAGGATAGAGTTTGTTAAGTCTGTGCCATATTTTTATGCAGAGTGCAGGGTCCTATGTTTCACTTCATTTCACATTTGTGATTGTTTATAAAATAATAAATTTTGTTTTGTCAATACATTGCATTTTAGTTTTGCTAAAATTATCTTTCATAATTTTTATATGAAAGTGGTTTTTTAAAATTTTTTGCTATATTGTATTCATCTTAGTTTCTTTATTCCTAAATATCTAACTTGGAATCTTCATATTTTCTGCTCTCAATAATTTAACTTTTAAATACTTAAGTGTATAGATAAATATAATGCTTTCAAAAGATTTTATCAAAATGGCTTTATTTTGTTAGAATAGTTGTTACATAAAACTATAATTTTTGTAAAATTACAAAGATAAACAGTGACTTTTCTAACTATACCTGTAAAGTAGTATTTACTGTTTCAGAAACAACAACTTTTACAGAATTTCTCCTTGAAACTTACATAGTAAGTTTAGCAATGTCTAAATTTGTCCTTGAAACTTATATAGTACGTTTACCAATGTCTAAATAATTTTAGTCCCAAAACAAGATATAGCCTTACAAAATATCTTATGATTTTTGTTTTGCATAGTTTTACAAATATATTTAAAATACTCTACAAAGCAGTACTGTACTACTTATAATATAATCCACAAATGCTATGTCAAACCTTTACAATTTGTTTTTCAAATCTTCTGTTTTTTACAACCAGCAAACAAACTGACATTTTGTGAGGCTTTCCAAGCTCCACTGGTGATTACGGTATCACTTAATTTTTATGAATTTTTGTTTTGAGAAGTTGCACAACCCAAGTCATGCAAACGTAAGAGTGAAACACAGGCGAACTTTTGGGTAGTGGATGAGTGTGAGACAGGAGTACTATTCATAGAACACACAGAGACACAGAGGTTATTATTGTTCAGCTAAGAATTAACAGGACCTCTTGTGAATACAGCCCAAGTTCTAAGCATCAACTAGCAGTAATGCATTTTTTTTGTTGTTGTTGGAAAAGTAGTGAGAGCCGTGTGAGCAACAATCTTAGAAAAATTGCAATAACAAAGAAAATTAAGCCTTACTAAGGTCATAGTTCAGACATGTTAAAGTGCTTTTTTTTTTATTAGCTTATCCACAATTAGATGGAATAAATGCATTTTCATGGAATGAAAATGAAAATGGCTAAAGCATACCTGCTTTTTTTTTAAAAGTTGATTAAAAATGTTTTTTCCAAAGTCATGTCCTTCAAAAGATGGAGAAAAAATAAGAATGGAAATATCTCCTCAGGGAAAGATAACTATTGTTTTAGTTAATAGTTTGCTTTAACTTAGAAAAACTTAATTCTGAAAAATATAGTGTGAATTTTGCATTTGGATAAAGTTGAATTCTTTTGAGGTTTTTAGGTAATAAAGCTATGAGGTATCTACTAGTTTCTCTCTTTTTCATAAATGTTTATTATAAAAATACTAGTTGAAGGAAACTAATCAAATCTTACAGAAAAAAATATTTTAAATGGTAATGTGATTTCTTTTTCCTTCACTGGAAAAGAAAAATGGCTTTAAGTGAAGGAATTCAACTGAGTGTGTGTATATACCAAAAAAAAGACAAACAAAACTTTAAATATACTATTTTCCAGATTCATTGACCTCTTTATTCAATATTTTAACTAACATGTACCATATAAGTAAAACTAAATGTAGCAAATAGATGTTGGTTAAAAAAAATTGTAAAGAATATTTTTAGTGAGTTTGCCAAAAATGAGCTAGAACATAAATTCAATCCTATATTGTTTGTAATTATTTCATAAACTATATGGAAGTAATATTTTATAATACTAACATATAATGAATGATCAAAATGCATTCATATCAATAATGAACTATGGGATTTTAAACTTACTGCAAACATACTGTGATTGGTATTTTAGCAAAGAGTGCCATAGAAAATAAGAGTGGCTTTGAAAGTTAAACTCTTGGATCAAACCAATTCCCCAAATCTGAAACGAAATCCAAATAGTAGAGATAAGAGGAAAACCAGCCCTAGCTTTGGTGTTAAGTATCGATTAATTCACCCAAGGGAAGCAAAACAGGGTATGGCACAGACCTCCAGATTCATTTCCACAGGAAAGAGCCGAGAGAAATGCGGTTCTCCTGAATTTAATGGCTGAACACCCTCCTCCCAATATTCCCATAGGTAAAGTGCTTTGTACAATTATGATCAGCAAAAACAACCCTTTTAAGAAATCTGCAAATAATGCTTCTTGGAGTCCAGGAATCTTCTATATAGCAAGTGATGCCTCTAAGAAAATGTGAATCCAAATCCAAATGATGTTACATGGACAGTCAAAACTCAGGGGCTATAGAGATATATAAATGTAAACAAACTATGACCCAAAAGAGAATGCAGGCTTGATGCATGTCTGTTTGTTGCCTTATTTTTATTGTGTGGTTAAAAAGAAAAAACAAAAAAACAAAAAACCAGTATTTACCCAAATTATTCCAAAGCTAAATTCAGACTTTGGAATACTAAGCTGCTGGGCAATATCTTTGCTAAAACAAAGTTACATATTGTCCTACTTTGGGATCATTGATTTGGGACTAGAGAAGACAGATTATGATAATCAGAGGTATGCACAGATTATCTGACTGGATGAATGTCAAAAAAGCCATTTCAGAAAAGGTCTCTGCAGGAAGTAATTGCAGGAAAAGGTATCCACTTCCACTTTCAAACAGACTCTGGAATGGAAAGAAAGGTCCATGTAGACAACTTTGGTTTCTAATTCTCCCCCTTTTCTACATTTGTATTAAACAGAGCGAGAAGACATGAGTTTTATTTCCAACTGTACTACAAATCAGCTGTACTGTCTTAGGCAAATCACTTAATTTCTCAGAGCCTCCAGGTCTTCAAATTAAAAATGATGAAATCAGACTAAATGTTCTCTAAGTGTCTAAAATTCTAATTAATGTTTTTGAATTCACTTCTTCCATGCAAAAGTAATTTCAATGACTTTTTAAAAACAATAGCATCTATTGCTATTTTAATATAACTTTATTTCATTTTTATTTAATTATTTTAAACTAAAAGTATCCATAGTAAACACAGATGCTTGTTAATAAGTTCTACAAGCTAGTTTTCCCAATTTTCCTCTTATCTACCTATTCATACATGATTATTTTCACAGTCACCAGCAATATTAATTTTTGTTGTTGTGGAAATAAATTTTTGTGAACTAGCAAAGTTAGAAAATTTTAAAGGCGTAATACTTGAATACTTCATTTAACCTTTTCATGCCTGTGTACTAAATCATTTGGCCTAAGTGTTTTCATAAAATTGAGCTCTGATTAGAGCAGTTGAGTTGTTTCTCGAATAGAGGAATCAGAAGCCTGGGGATTTTAACATCAAAGAGCATGAATAAATGTTGGTCCTTTCGCATATCTGGGGAGGGACAATTGGCAGTTTTCCATTTGTTCATATGAACACAAATAATTTGAGAATGATAGAGTGGAAGGACCACAGGGCTAGGAGGATAGAGGAGTTTCAGTCCTGACTTTGCTCTTAATACCTCCTTAAAAGTTCATACTAGGTTATCTTTAATGTCTACCCTAAATCTAAGATGTTATGAGTATTATATATAAAGTTATGAAAATGCACTATAACCCAGGTCCTAATTCTGTTTTCGAAAAGGAATAGTACTTTCTAAAAAACTGACTTGAGAAAGGTCTCTTCACTGAAGACCAACTATTTTTTTTCTTATAGTTTAGTCTCTTTCTTGTTCTAAATTAGTTTTTGGTTCTTTTCAGTTGACAGTATCGTGAGATTTGAATGTTATTTTAACAGAAAATATTGAGCTTCTGTATTTGAACACTAGCTACTTTGAAGATAAAAACAAGAGAAATCATAAAGCACAGTAGTTTGAGATAAAAAGAAGTAGAAACACACCTTTAGAAAGACAATAATTTTAAAAACAAAATTCACTTTTTAGAATAAACTTATTATTATGTATCATGAAGGCCATATTTTATATTTAGCCTATTGTGATACTGGAGCTATGCATTTTAGAAACAATTTGGCAAACATGATCTAGCAAAAGAGATGCATTTCTCAATGGCTTATTGAAAATGGTCAACAGAAGTGAAATTTGTTAAAATAACAAACTAATATGACTGCAGTCTTTATGAAGGAGAGACATACTAAGAAACTAAAGTGCTATTCTCATAGTAGTTAATCAAAAATATACTCTGATATTAAAAATATCTCTCAATGTGCAAGTTAAACTGTATTTCTGATTTCTAACTCAATGAAAGAAAATTGCAGTAGGACTAACTTGAAGACTCACTTTCCATGCTTACCAAAAAGTTTGTGTTTTAGTTTTATTTGTACCAGTTATCAGGATCCATTTGCATCAGAAACTTTCTCTTTCAGCCTGTGTGCTCTTGCTTTCGTTTTTTTTTCCCTACAACTCAGAAGAAAGAAGAAGGGGGGAAAAAAAAGCCAGGCCAGGCCAAAAATAATAGGGTGGTTTCCTTTTAAGCTTTGGCAAAAATGCATAAAATGCACCCAGGAAGTCATAAAATGTGGTGCACCTTGCATTTGCTTTGATATGTTATAAATACAAAAACAAGAATGTTGAAAAAAAAAAAAAGGAGGGACATGGGCAAAGTGCATGCTGAAAACCAAGCAAACTGGTGCCACGGTAATGGGGCCCTTGGTGGACGACCTGTACGGGCATTCTTTGTGGTAAGCTTGTGAATCATACTTCTAACTTGTCTCACTCCACTGAAACCCTCAAGGAGTGTTTGCCAAGGAAGAGAGGGGAGAAAGGACTCAGTAGGGCTGGGTGGCAGTCACGCACATCCTACCTCTCACCTGGCAGTGACCTTAGTATGTTTTCATGTTTATCTAAAAAAGATAAAAGGTATGATTGCTCAGGAATGAAAACAT
Organism: Plecturocebus donacophilus; assembly: GCA_004027715.1. Taxonomy (NCBI): domain Eukaryota; kingdom Metazoa; phylum Chordata; class Mammalia; order Primates; family Pitheciidae; genus Plecturocebus; species Plecturocebus donacophilus. The sequence goes on along the minus strand of PVKP010025152.1, from coordinate 3,365 downwards.
GGGTAACATTCAAACAGAGGAAAGCAGAAACAGCAGTTTAAGACTATGAGGGAAATGTAAACCAGCCCTGAGAAACATTTGACATTGCCTCTCTCTCCGTAGAGGTCACGGTTGTATTCTGTTGAAACAAATAGGAGCGACCCAGCAGACGGTTTTGATCACGGGGACCAGAGCTTTCCTAGGTGCGTGTCTCACTGTCAGAATTTGTATGATCCTAAAGCTAACAGCACGGTTCTACCCGGGACAAATGGCTTCCAATTTTCTGAACTGAAAAGAGTTATTGGATTCAGGGATTTAGGCAGCAAACTAGTGAAAACACAAAGATTTGATTAGGTTAAATGTATGTAATGTTGTGTAATGCTGCAAAAGGGATTATGTAAGGCTCCAGAAAATTGTAATGAGGGGAACACACAGAGCCTTTACAGGACAAAGTTTAAAAGGTAGGAAGCGAAGGAAATACAGCCTTTGCCCAAGGGACAGTAAAGACCAAACTGACTCTGAACCCAGATATTGTGTTTGTCACTTGAGGGCTGAAGTTACATACACTTGGTACCCAATCAAAGTTCATTCTGACCTTCACAATTTCCTTAAGAAATACAGTATTTAAAAATACCAAGTTGAAGTTGCTAAGAAAGAGCCTATGGGAATAACTCTATATCATGGGGATACACTCTGTGGTTTATGCAAAGTGTCTTCCATCACAGGTTTTCCACTGATGAACAAAAAAAAAGGAGTAGTTACATAAAAAGATCAATTTTTCATTTGACACAAAGTAAATCATTACTTTCTTCTGAGATGCAGTACCTTTTCCCACTGTCGGTTCCATTTCCCATCATGCCCTTGACCTTGGAGGTCACCTGTCATTGGAAGATGAAGCTCTGAATAAACAGAGAGGACCCTGTGGTGTCTCTTATCTCTGCATTTTGCCTCAAATCTCCGGGCGGAGCTTTAAATTATTCATCCACTAGTGCTCTCTCCGAGTTACACATCTCCATCATCCACTCCCCCTTCCACCTCCCCGTTTGTGAGTGAAGGCGGTATCCTTGGGAACCTTATCAGAGATCACAGATTCAGGCTCCAGAAATGAAATAAAAGAGGAAATTGGCTGTATTAGCATAAGAGGAGTCAGCCTGGAGTTGAATACACACATCACCCGGGAGCACACTGGCTTCCCTTATCAGTCGCGTTTGATCACTACTTTCTTTTTTATATATATACATTCTTTAATTCCATCCAGCCCACTCCTTTGTTCCAACTCATATGAGGGAACATATGAAATAAGGGCAGATGGCATAAAGTCTTGAATAGTTTTCAACACTTCCAACCTTTCCTAGGCCCTAAGAAAAACAGCATAAATAAAATGCTCATTTTAAGATAGCTTTGATGGCATAACCCCTCTCTCCTACCCCCAGGAAAAGAGTTGTTATTGCTATTTCAAGGGGGAAAAACTGGAAATAAAGTTTGATTTGACGGATGTTGTAGCAAAAGCTACAATATTCAGGAACATAATCTAAGATATAGGTTAAATGCAGTAGGGTATTTTCATTTTTAGGTTGGAAGCACAGGTAGCAAACTGTGATTTTTTTTTTTTCTAAAAGCACATTTAAAGCATATTTTATCTTTTAAAATTACTCTTGCACATGAGGCTTTTAAATATATTCTCATTGAGGATGTTGCCATAATCAGATTATTTTATCTATAAAAGTAGTATCTGGAAGCTGGAATTTTTAAAGATGCATTTCATCAAAGTGCTCTGTACACAGGAAAATACACTATAACAATTAAAAACACAACGTTTTGTGTAAGTTAATTTTTCTAAATTTTCTTTATAACTCAAGAAGCAACAATCGTTGTTCAATATACTTCTCTTTTGTGCTTAATATTTCCTCCCCAAATTAATTGAATATTACCTTGACTTTTCTCAGAGAGAATAATTATGAATAACCAAAATATTAGAGCATTGACAACTTAGTTATGGTTAGTGCAACTTTTAAATTTTCAGTCTCACTAATATTTTACATTGTTTATTGCCAAAAAAAAATAGATGACAGATGTGATGTTCTAGGGTTGATATTGCATGGTAATTATTATTTATGACATTTTTCAGATTTTACTGTTTTATCTTCTTTAAGCATAATAATAATTGGCATTGCTGCAATTAAGTCTGGGCGAGGGGCTGACACTGCCTTAGCATTCGACAGTTTCCAATTCATTTGCAAACATTTATTTCTATCAAGGCCCACAAAAACTCTTTAGAGTAAACATAATTTCTCCTCTCTATACCCACCTTCAATTAAAAAGAAAAAAAAAAAAACTCTAAGTTTTAGGTTGTTTAGGTAATTTAGAGAAAGTTATGCAATAAATGATGAAGACAGGACCCTAGCTCACTTCTTCCACTAAGGCTTGTGGCACAAATTCACTCTATTGCTTCAGGGTAAGGAATCAGAAGAGAGTTCACCTTTGTTCCCAAATTCTGTGCAGAAACAAGTGAGTGACCTGATGATAAACCATGAAGCTCATGGCAGAACTGGGCAGAATTCAGGATGATGACTCAACTTCTGGTCATATAATGCACTTCTTTCTTAGAAAGATTCTTAAGAGATAAAGAAAAAAAAATGCCAGAAGATTTAAGTTCTGAAACAGAAGAAAACATGCTGGCTGCAATGAATGGATGATATTTTTATCTCTATCTAGCATTTGGATTGTTGAAGTAAAGAAAGAAACAAGTTATCGTTGCAGTAAAAAAGGTTCACTAATCTATGTTCTAAAAGTTCAGTAGAAATGTATGTTCAAAGTCAATGATGACAGAGTAAGATAGATAATTAAGATTCTACAGATTATTTTCTCATAATCTACAAATATTTACTCTATGGTTATTATGTACAGGCACACTAAGAGATCCAGCATAAACAAATGCATTCAATGGGAACAATTTTCAAGGAAGTAATTTTACTTATATATGAATATGGTTAAAAATTAAATAGTACAAAAGGACTTAAATATAAAGGTAAAACTACTCTGTCCTGCACAACTCCAGCCATCCTCTATAAAATCAATGTTTTCACACATTTTATTTTTATTTGTTTTTATACTTTAAAGTTCTATTTCTCATAACCACTATATCCTTTGAAATAGAAATAAATTGGCTTATTTGCAGTGTTCTAACAATAATACCTAGCCCTTACTAAACAATTACTCTGTGCCAAGCCTTGCCCCATTTTATATGTATTGGTGCATTTGATTATGAGAGTCATCATATAAGATGGGTACCATTATTCTGCCCATTTTACATATGAGAAACTGACTTACCAAATGCACTATATATACATATTATAATATATAATATGTATATTATATATATTTTT
>PVKP010025151.1:0-34062 GCA_004027715.1 Plecturocebus donacophilus | reverse complement strand
TTATTTATGGGCATTTGTATTGGTTCCAAGTCTTTGCTCTTGTAAATAGTGCTGCAGTAAACATAAGTGTGCATTTGTCTTTATAGTAGAATGATTTATAATCCGTTGGGTATTCTTAATCCTTGTCAGATTAGGGATATATATATATCCAGTAATGCATATATACCCAGCAAACTAACACAGGAACAGAAAACCAAACACTGCATGTTCTCACTCATAAGTGGGAGTGGAACAGTGAGAACACATGGACACAGGGAGGGGAACATCACACACGGGGGCTTTGGGGGGTGGGGAGGGCAAGGGGAGGGAGAGCATTAGGGCTAATACCTAAAGCATGTGGGTTTTAAAACCTAGATGATGGGTCGATGGGTGCAGCAGAACACCATGCCACATGTTTACCTGTGTAACAAACCTGCATGTTCTGCAGATGTATCCCAGAACTTAAAGTAAAATTTAAAAATATGTATATTTTTTGGAGTTTAGAAAAATAATACATTTGGGTTTAGCAGGGTTTGGTGAAGTACTTTTTAATCATGCACACTAATATTTCTCTAGTGAAACTGAATATTCACACTGAGATAAAGACAGTGAATAACTTCACATCAGTTTAGATAAGGTTTTGCCTCCTATTAAGTCTTGATAGCAAACTTTAAAAATTAAAAAAAAAAACCCAAAATTTAAAAAAAAGCTATTTTCAAACATTTTGAAGTTTGGGCTTACAGCTAGATTGTAGGTCTGTCCTTGCTTTTCTTTAGATTTTATGTACCTTATTAGTCTTTTAAAGAAATTTATGTTTACCAACGCTGTAGTATTTTGCCATTGTGAGGATGGTCTAGAGGCCAGCACCATCAGAATCCCTTGGGAGCTTGCTAGACCTGCTGAATCACAGCTGCTGCCACAGCACTGCTGAATCACTCTCTGCATTTTGATATGACGCTCAGGTGATTTATGTGTGCAATAAAGATCAAGAAGCATTGCTGTAGTATTATATTGGCTTTAATTTAGATTCCAAGTCTCAGAGGAAAAGGCTAATGGGAGGATACTTTAGTTGTTTAAGTCCTGGGAAACTGAGCCCAGATTACACTAATATCATTGATTGATTGATTGAGACAAGGTCTGGCTCTATCCGGGCTAGAGTGCAGTGGCACAATCTTGGCTCACCGCAACCTCCGACTTGTGGGCTCAAGCTGTCCTCCCACCTCAGCCTCCAGAGTAGCTGGGACTGCAGGCATGCACCACCACTCCTGGTGAATTTTTGTATTTTTTGTGGAGATGGGGTTTGCCATGCTGGCCGGGCTGTCCTTGAACTTGTGAGCTCAAGACATCTGCCCACCTTAGCCTCCCAAAATGCTGAGATTATGGTGTGAGCCACTGCATCTGGTCTAAGATCACTTAATTTTTATTCAGTATTTCCTCCCTCTCTCCCTCCCATTCTTCCACTTTTTTTTTTCTTTTTTTTGAGACACAGTCTCGCTGTGTTACCCAGGCTGGAGTGCAGTGGCGCAGTCTCAACTCATCGCAACTTCTGCCTCTTGGGTTCAAACAGTTCTCTGCCTCAGCCTTCCAAGTAACTGGGATTACAGGTGCCTGCCACCAAAGCTGGCTAATTTTTGTATTTTTAGTAGAGACGAGGTTTCACCATCCTGACCTCATGATCCACCCGCCTCGCCTCCCAGAATGCTGGGATTACAGGCATGAGTCAACTTGCCCGGCCAACTCTTCCTTTCTCTCCTCCTTCCTTTTCTTGTTCTTTCTTTTTAAAAATAAGTCTCATAGTATTTGATTTAAAATGGATTATTTAATTCATTTATTTACATTTATTATATTCTTGATATATTTGGATTTTTTCTCTTTTGTACTTTCTGTTTATTCTGCTTTTATTTCTTTCTAATTTATTTTTTTTGAGACAGAGTCTCACTCTATCACTTAGGCTGGAGTGCAATGGGGCAGTCTTGGCTCACTGCAACCTCCGGCCTTCTGGCTTCAAGCTATTCTCCTACCTCAGCCTCCCAAATAGCTGGGATTACAGGTGTGGGCCACCACACCTAGCGAATTTTTTGTATTTTTAGTAAAGGTGGGGTTTTACTATGTTGGTCAGGCTGGTCTTGAACTCCTGACCTCAAAGGATCCACGTGCCTCCGCCTCCCAATGTGCTGGGATTACAGGCATGAGCCACTGCGCCTGGCTCTCTTTCTTTTAGATTGATATTTTTTCTCATCCTATTCCTTCCTCTGCTAGTTTGTTATATACTCTATTTCTCTGTTTTAGCAGTAATCCTAGAAATTTTAGCATGCATACTTTATTTATAAAAGTCTAAATTCAGTCAGTCTTTTTTCTTCCTCCTAAACAGTATCTTAGAATGCTTTAACTTCCATTTTCCTCTCTTGTGCTGTATATTTTTCTTGTTGTGTATTTAGTCCATTTTTTAAAATTATTAATCATAGATGATTTTTTTACATTTATTTTTTTCAAGACAGGGTCCCATTCTGTCACCCAGGCTGGAGTGCAGTGGTACAGTCACAGTGATTGCAGCCTCGACCTCCCTGGGCTCAGCTGATCCTCCTACCTCAGCCTCCCCAGTAGCTGGGACTACAGGTACCCACCACCATGCCCAGCTGATTTTTGTATTTTTAGTAGAGATAAGGTTTCACCATGTTGGCCAGGCTGGTCTTGAACTCCTGGACTTCAGCAATCTACCCGTCTTGGCCTCCCAAAGTGCTGGGATTACAGGTGTGAGCCACAGCGCCCAGCCAATCACATAGGATTTTGTTGTGTAATAGTGGATGCTTATCTACATTTATTCACACATTTGCCACATTCGTTGCTTACTACCCATTTTTCTATTTTAGACCTTCTACTTGGAATCACCTTCTGCAACTTGGATTCTTTAGACCTTCCTTAACTGAGGGTTTCTTCATGGCAAACTGTCTTGGATTTTGTCTAAAAATGTCTTTATTTTGCCCTTCTTCTAATCTGTTATTAAATAATACATTTTGTTTTTTGTTTACATTTCAGTATTTTTTATTTCTAGTATCTGAAGTATTGCCAGTATCTAAAGTATTTGTGTGTCTAATTTGCTGGCTGTCGCTCATTGTGCTTTATTTCTCTCTCTCTCTGTGTGTGTGTGTGTGTGTGTGTGTGAGAGAGAGAAAATTTGCTAATTAGTTGATTAATTTTCCACTGTGTGCTCCTCATTTTTCTTATAACTTTGTTATGAGGATTCTTCCAGGTCTGAATTAAGAAGAATTCTCCCAGAAAGTATTTAAGGTTGCTTCTGCTATGTGCCTGGGTTATTAACTGTGACTCTTCACATTAAGTTTTTTGCTTCAGGGTTTTGGGACTCTTAAGAGTTGTGTGAATTTACACTGCAAACTAATATGAGTTTTAATTTATTATGGTAAATTCTCAGGTTTGATTTTTTTTTCTTCTTCCATCCATGGCCAAGATTAGAGACAGGCAAGTCTCCTTGCATTCCAGGAATGTGGCTTGACTTACTGTTCCTGGGGGTGATGCTGCTGGAGAGGAGATCCTCTTAGCCATCCTATCTTTGGCAGGCCCTGGGCTTTGTTTCACCCTGAATCCTGAATCCTGAACTCTGTGGGCAGAGCTTCTGCTAGCCCGTGTGGCTCCGCAATAGATATAGGCTCTCAGCTTGTTATAGGGAAGGAGCACAGGCTGGATTTCAGTAAGTTTCCTGCTTGTTAAGGTTCTGCCTGGTATGTCTTAAACCAAGGTCCAAGTACTCTGGAATTGAACAAGCGGCCCAAGGCAAAAGCCAGCTTCAGTGCTTAACTTACTTAACAGGGATCATCTATATGTATGCATGTGTATGTATGTATGTTTTGTGTGTGCATTTCACCATTGAGTGTTAATTACTCCCTTGTTACAACTCATTGATGCATTTAAATAAAATGTTTCAAATACTTTATTCATCTCTTCTCATGGTTTTCAGCAGAAATGTAGATCAGGGTAAATTGCCAGATATACTGGACTAGCTGGATGTGGTCTTCTTTGTTTTTTTTAGTTTTACCATCTATATATGTATCAATAAACAATATTTAGTGCTTGCCCGTTTTTAAACATCTGAAGTGAATAACTTTATGTAATCTTTTGCAATTTGCTTCTTTCTTACTTTATACCAATATATGAATTTCTTTAGCTATTCGACACAATTTATTCAAATTCTGTTGATGGACTTTTGGATTATTTCCAATTTTTGCTATTGGATTTTTCCCATTTTGCTGCTAAGAACACTCTCTTACATGTCTTCGGTGCATATGTCCAGGATTTTCTCTAGAATATATTTCTAGGGATAGAATTGATGATTCATTGTGTAGGCACGTGTTCTACCTTACTAGGTAATTACAAATGGTTTTCCAAAGTGGTTGTACCAAATTATGTTCCTTTAGCGGTACACAAGGATTTCTGTGCCTCCATGTCCTTACCAATTCTTACTATTGTCAGATTTCTTTTCTTTTCTTTTTCTTTTTTTTTTTTTTTGAGACAGAGTTTCGCTCTTGTTGCCCAGACTGGAGTGCAGTGGCACGATCTCAACTCAGCACAACCTCCGCCTCTCGGGTTCAAGCAATTCTCCTACCTCAGCTTCCTGAGTAACTGTAATTACAGGCATGTGCCACCACACCTGGCTAATTTTTTCTATTTTTAGTAGAGACAGGGTTTCTCCAAGTTGGTCAGGCTGGTCTCTAACTCCTGACCTCAGGTGATCTGCCCGCCTCGGCCTCCCAAAGTGCTGGGATTACAGGTGTGAGCCACGGCACCCAGCCAGATTTCTTAATTCTTGCCTATTAGGTGAGTGGACTTAATAGCTTCTTAGTTTAGTTGTTATAACTTGTTTCTTAAAATTAACATATATATTCATAGTCATACATGTTTGTCTTGTCATATAGGTACTTATGCAGTACTCTAGTAGAATCAGAATAGAAATTAGCCATGGCAACATATATATTACAGTCTTCATGTTGCCACATTTGAAAACAATAATTGTTATATTTGCATAAATATGAACTAAATATATAGAATTAAATGTTTTCAAGATGCCTTGTATTACCCCTCATGTTTCATAGAAATCTCTGTGTTATAGGCCAAATTAACTGCTTTTGCATTGTTCTGACTTACAGGAATTGGAGATTTTTTGTTTCAGTGCCATATTTAAGTTCCTTCTCTGTAAATATCAGGTGCAATACTTGTTGTAAATTCTTTTTACCTTAGTAATACAAATTTAAAAAGCAAAAATTTCTTTTGCAACTTCCCATGTGCCAGGCCCAGTGCTAAGTACATGGCATGCACTGTCTCATTTAATTCTCTCCACCACCTTTGGGGCAGGTGCCCATGTTAATCCCCTTTCAGAGGAGTGAATTAAAGCTTGGAGAAGTTAAGGGTCTTAATCAAGATCCCACAGTCTTTTCTCAGCGGATCCTCTTCTTCTCTAATCTAAACCCCCTGTTTTATTTCGGGAAGTGGATGTAAGTCTGGGATGCTTTTGTGTTTGAGGAGGCGGGCAGCGTGTAGGGGAAGCGGAAGCTCTGGTCTGAGAAGGTAGTGGTTTACTTATGTACAGTCCTTTCAGGTCATCACCAGTCTTCCACTCAGTTAGCAACTTGTATGTGTCTTACAGATTAAGTTCGTTTTAAATCAATACTAATTTTTATGTCAAAATATATTAAGCAGCATCACATTAGAGTCAAAGATAGTCTTGTCATTATTAGAGCAGTATGGTGTCATGCTGTCATTCTCAAATTTGGCTGCATATTGGACAACATGAGGAGCTTTAAAAAATACTGCTGCCTGGGTATACCTCTCTTAAGTTCTGATTTATCTGGTCTGGGGCACCAGGAGTTTTAAAATCTCTCCAAGTGTTTCTAATGTGTAGCCAAGCTTGACGATGACTTGATAGTCATTAGTTATGTGGGTGCCACATTCAGATTGGTGGGGGTCAAATCCTGCTTCTGCCACTCACTAGATGTGTGGCCTTACCCAAGTTTTGTTAACGTTTCTTTATGCCTTCATCTGTAAAATGAGGATGAGTGATAAAAATCGTGTCTGCATGTCAGAGCATTGTTATGAGGATTAAAGAGGTAAATCCTTAACGTTGTCTATAGGTTATTGGGAACTGCAACTTGAAGTTAAGCAATGCATGACAAAGCCAATATTACTATAGGCTAATTGATACACATAAGAGTTAAGTTCCTACAGCATATTTTTGGTCAGACTTCTATATAAACACTTCTAGTATTAAACACTGAAAGAAATGTAGGCGATACACACATTTCAGAAAGATTTACACAATTGTTGACCCAATTATTTACTCCAGAATTGTGGGTGGCCTGAGCCTGTCCTGGCAGCTCAGGGTGCAAGATGGGACCATCCCATCAAGGGGCACACTCTCGCTCGTCTACACACACACTGGGACCACTTAGACATGCCAGTTCCCCTAATGGGCACAGCTTTGGGAATTGGACAATGTGGAGAAAATCTGTGCAGATGTGGTAAGAACATGCAACCTCCACACAGACAATGGCCTTGGCTGGAATAATTTTTTTCCTCACCAATTTTACAATGAAGCAATGTTACTGTAGGACCTCCTATACAATTTATATCTATTAGTAAAAAGCTTGAAATAGTGACTGGCACAAAATAAACTTCTACTGAGAGCTCTTTTAAGTATACAAAGAAAGAATTATTACTATTATTGGATATTCTCACTTAAAAGCATCTTGAGGGCTAAGATTTTAAATTAAACCAAATTTTGCATAGTACTAACCCCACTTTGGTGGGTTTTTTTTTTGCCTTTGTTTAATTGTTTTTCCCGTGGTTTTATTTAAAAGTTATTCCTAATCACCCTGCCAATTTAGCAGATATCTGTTGGAATCATTTAAGATGTTTCCAAAAGACTGGAGAAATTAAATCAAGATATTTGCAGAGGAATGATTGACAGCTCGCAGGTAGACTGGAGAAAGCGCTTTCCACCATAGCAGAGAGAAAAACTGGTAGTACAAAAATAAGCATTTCTTACTTATTTTTTTAAGAGGCAGGGTCTCACTCTGCTGCTCAAGCTGGAATGCGGTGGTGTGATCATAGCTCACTGCAGCCTCAAACTCCTAGACTCAAGCGATCTCCTGCCTCAGCTTACTGAGTAGCTGGGACTATAGGTGCTTGCCACCATGCCTAGCTGAGTTTTTATGGGGTTGGGTAGAGATAGGGTCTTGCTCTGTTGCTTAGACTGGTCTTGAACTCCGGGCCTCAAGCAGTTCTCTTGCCTTGACCTCCCAAAATGTTGGGATTACAGGCAGGAGCCACCATGCCTGACCAACTGAGCATTTCTTTAAACTGGAAATTAGCACCTTTATAATAATTTCACAGGTACCATTATTGTTGAAAAGAGTCAGATTTTCAGAGGAAATCTCTGTTAACCTAAGTTGTACCACCTTTTGAGGTTGTACCAGTGGAGAGCCCGTTTTTCCCAGAATCTGCATGCTCAGTGCTGTCTTTCCAGTTTTCCGGCATCCCCTCACTTATTTCTGTCCTATCTCATGTGCCAGAGGCTGCAAATGGTTCAGTGCCTTGCTTTTACATTTTTATTTCTCTCTCAAGTGGGCAAGGAAGACAGTCATCAACAGAGGTTTGCCTTTGGAGATCGTATTCTGTTTTTTTTTTTTTCAACTATTTAATCATTTCAGAGAAACTTTATTCTCATTTCTGATTTGTCTTCAGCTGTCAATATCCCTGACTCCAGGTCCTTTATTTAGCTTCCATTCTTACTGATGTGGAAACATACTTTTAAGTGAACTGCCTTTTAAAAGAAATATTTTAGTAGAGTGCAGGACCTTTTTGTAATGCAAATAATGTTTTGTTCAGCATTTTGTTGAGAAATCTGCCGTGTTCTGTAAGCCTTTGCCTCCACACTGGATGTGGCTTTGCCTTTTTCATTATGGTGAAAGGAAAGTGCAAATATAGTTTCTGATTATTTATCTCAGTCTGATTTCTCCAATTACGTATATTATCATTAGAAAACTCACCACTTTTCCCATGGTGTTTAAAAGTAAGCCAGGACTTGTGACACCACACGACTCAGCATTTAAGAAATATAATTTAATTACTTTGTTTCCATTGTAAAGGCTCAGTTTCATTATTTCCTATGTTCATTTATTTATTCATTATTGGTATACCCAACAACATAAGTAAATATGATACAGCCTTGCATTTGAGGATTTTATGGTGTGTATGTATTTATCATGTCTGAACTATGACTAGAATTAAGATGAAGATGGGACCTAAATCAAGTTCTTTTACATTTATCTTTCTTGTAATCTAGTCTGTCTTTTGTTTCCCACAAAATAGTATCAGATACTTTTTATTATAAATATATGACATGTTCACTATGAAAGAGAGACAATAAAGGAACAGAGAAAATGACTTGTGATCCCACTGCCTAGAAGTAATAACTCTTGTTTAACATTTTGTTATTTACTTGTACAGTTTTTTTTCTGTGTTCATAGGCTCTTTTCCTTGCAGATGTTTTCTCTGTATATTCATAGGAAGCTGCAGTTATTCAAGTCCCACCCCAGCATCTGGAGGTCCAGGATGAATCCCTCCCTCTTTCTGTCCTGGTACCTTAGGTGACCTCCAGACAGCAGTACCAGTGTTGGAAACGGCAGGCTGCTGGGAATGTGCTAAAACCTGATCAGTTGTCTCTATTCATTGGACCAAAGTCCATGGGAAGAGCAGGAAAGATAGGATGCTCCTATCAAGGAGCTCTCCGACACAAGGCTCTGTCTAGCCTTGATGCATTCCTCAAATTCTTCCTTCCGATTCTGAAACCTTTGTTTTCCAGACAGTGAAATCCTCCCAAACTCCTACCTAGACCTTCTCTCTAAGCAGTCCTGGGAGACCACATGTGCCTTGATTCTAACTATCTACAGCATTTCCATTTTGCTCCTTCTTTTTGTCATGCCATGACTAGAGGGAGGATGGGTCAGAGCAGCGTGTACCTTCCACAGGCACCGTAGTGTGTTCTTCACTCCACTGTGATCGAAAGAGGAGAAAATATTCCACAGCTGTTCCTTTTCTGTTCTTGGCTTTTTCACTCTTACTGACCTTACAAGTTTTATTTTTCCACTTCTGAATCTCAGTTCTTTTCAGTTCTCCTACTCAGTATAGTTTGTAACATACAACATTGCATTATACAGATGTCCTTTCACTAACTGGTATTTGTTTTCTGTTTTTCAAAATCTAATTAACACTCTAGTGAATACCTTTTGTTTGAGATTTTTTTCTAGAAGGAAGATTACTGGCTAAAAAGATGTGTACATTTAACATTTATACACACACACACACACTTTTTTTGTTTTTGAGACAAGGTCTCATTCTATCACCCAGACTGAAATGCAGTGGTAAAATCACAGTTCACTGCAGCCTCGACCTCCAGGGCTCAAGCAATCCTCCCAGCTAAGCCTCCTGAGTAGCTGGGACTACAGACACATGCTGCCACATCAGCTGAGTTTACATTTTTATTTTTAGAGACGTGGTCTTACTGTTTGCCCAGGCTGGTTTCAAACTCCTTGTGCTCAAGTAATCCTCCCACCTCAGCCTCCCAAATTTGTGGGATTATAAGAGTGAATCACCGGGCTTGGCCTATGTATGCATAATTTGACTGCACTGTCTATAAAACTTGACTATCTGTAGTCAAATTATTTTATATGTATGTATCCAAATATACCTATAAATTTGGCTATAGATAGCCAAATTATACATATATGCCAAATTTTATATATATATAAATGTTATATATATATAGCCAAATTATATAAAGCTGTATATATAGTCACATTATCCTACAGGAAATAATGTAAATATACCAATTTACATTCTTATAATAGGGCATTAGAATTTCCTTTTCCCAGAGCCTTGCCAACACTGGTTATTTATAATCCTTTCGAACTTTGTATGAAAGTTGTATGTATTTTAAGATAAATGATAGCTTATATTGATTTCTAATTGTTTATTGGTATAATTGAATGCCTTTTCGTATCTTTATTGTACTAATGTATATGAATTCCATCTTAATAGTTTTGCTAACTTTTCCATTGAGGGGTTTCCTATTGATTTGTAATGGCTCTCTCAATATAAAGGATGTTAATCTTTGCCTATTTTACAGTAATAGTACAAACATTCTCTCCTATTTTCCATTAGTCTTTTAACCTTAGTTTAGTTTTTCTTCCTTTCTTCATAAATGCTAAATTTTATATCATCGTATCTTTCAGTCTTTTTCTGTATTATTTCTGGCTTTGATGGCATGCCTTGAAGGCCCTTTTCCACCCCAAAGTTATCTACCCATTGGAAAATGATGTTGAAATGTCACTTTTAATGTTTACTAAACACTCTTGCATCATTTGTTCTATCATGAAGCCCTTTAATTCTGTTTCCTTAATCTGCCTATCTTTTGTTGTGCCTGTTCCTTACTGTCTTGACTGCTGCAGGCTATATACTTACATCTAAAGAGCAAGCACACTGTTCTGCCCCTTTGCTAAAAAAACTTTTAGCCTCTTTTTCAATGATTATTTTTTCAAATCAATGTTAAACACCATGTAAAGCTTCAGGAAAAACCCTAGGGGTATTAGTATTTAGAATGTATTAAATGTTTAGCTAATTCATGGGAGAATTTGACATCTTTGAGGTATTATATCTTCTGATTTAAGTTAGAGTATGGGAATTGTCTGTCTTATCCCTCTACTTTCAAATTCCCAAAATAGTACCAAAATTCTCAAATCCCCTCTACCAGTATTTCTCTCCCTAGAGCGCACTAATGACTCTCCAGCCCTAAGATGTCCTAGTGGTATGGTTTGGATCTGTGTCCCCACCAAATCTCGTGTTCAGTTGTGGTCCCTAATGTTGGCAGTAGGACCTGGTGGGAGCTGATTAGATCATGGAGCAATTTCTGAGGACTGGGTTAGCACTATCCCCTTTGTGCTGTTCTCATGATAGGGAGCTCTCATGAGATCTGGTTGTTAAAAAGTGTGTGACTTGGGAGGCCGATGCGGGTGGATCACATGGTCAGAAGTTTGAGACCAGCCTGGCCAAGATGTTGAAACCCCGTCTCTACTAAAGATACAAAAATTAGCTGGGCGTGGTGACACGTGCCTGTAGTCCCAGCTACTCGGGAAGCTGAGGCAGGAGAATCGCTTGAACCTGGGAGGCGGAGGTTGCAGTGAGCTGAGATCGCGCCATTACACTCCAGCCTGGGTGACAGAGTGAGACACCATCTCAAAAAAAAAAAAAGGAAAAAAAAAAGGAAAACAAAGTGTGTGGCACCACCCCAAACTATTGCACTGGCCATGTAAGATATACCTGCTTTCCCTTTGTCTTCTGCCATAATTCTCAGTTTCCTGAGGCCTCCCCAGAAGCAGGACCCACCATCCTTCCTGTAGAGCCTGCAGAACCATGAGTCAGTTAAATCTTTCTTTATGAACTACCCAGTTTCAGGCGTTTCCTTATAGCAGTGTGAGAATGGCGTACTATACCTAGCCTGACGTTACACTTAGGCTCTTCTTCATTATTCTTCTAAATCCAAGTCTTCAACTTTATCTACCCATCATGGTTTTATCTTGCATCTTGATTTTATTTCTTCCATCTTCTCTTATATTTATTATTTTAATATTTTGTTTGTTTTCTCTTTCTATACTTGTACTAGATTTATCAGTTTGTAAATCTCCTTTAACACTAGTAATTTGTTAATACAGTTAAATATATCTATTTTGCCAAAGCTCATCTTCCTATTTTGAACAGTCATATATTAAACTATTTCTCCACTGATACACCAAAATTAAAGGACACCTAGGATGTCCTCCCTCAGCTAAAGTGTTTACTACTGTGTCCATATCCATGAATTCTCCCTAATTGAGGCAGGATATTTAGAAGGCTTTTGTGCCTTTGTTGTTTTCCCTTATTTCTTCCTTGAAAATTCTGGAGCTTGTTGAAATAATTTAGAATTTTACTTTTAAGATATCATTAACTTTTTTTCTGTAGCATGCCTCTGTTGAAAGAATCAAAGTTTTTTATATATATCACTAGTTATGTATATAATCTATAAAGACTTACCTACATTATCATGTATTTATTTTTATAAAAATATTGCTCAGCACTAATTATTCTTTTACAGTTTTATTTCTCTTAACTCACAAAAATTGTATATATTTATGTATACAACATGAGGCTTTGATATGTATAGCCACTGTGCAATGGCTAAGTCCAGTTAATTAAGGCATCACCTCACAGGTTTGTCATCTTTTTGAAGTGAGAACACATAGAATTCACCCACCCAGCAACTTTCAACTACGTTGTTACTAACTATAGTCACCATGATGTATAATAGATCTCTTAAACTCATTCTTCCTACCTCACTGAAATTTTCTGTGCTTTGACCAACATCTCCTCCATCCTCTTACCTCCTCTAGACTCTGGCAGCCACTGTTTCACTCTGTTTCTGTGAGTTTAACTTTTTTGATTTTACATGAGTGAGATTGTGTGATAATTATCTTTCTGTGCCTGGGTTGTTTTTCACTTAACATAGTGTGCTCCAGGTTGACCATGCTGTCATAAATGGCAGATATCCTTCTTTTTTAAGGCTGAGTAGTAGTCTGTTGTATACACATACCACATTTCCTTTACCCCTTGGTCTGCTTTTGAACACTTAGGTGGATTCCATACTTTGATTATTGTCACTAATGCTTCAGTGAACACGGGAGTGCAGATATCTCTTCAGCACGCTGATTTCAATTCCTTTGGATATATACTCAGGATTGGATTGCTGGATCCTAGGGTGGTTCTGGTTTTCATTTTTTGAAGGACCTTCAGACCATTTCCATAACAGCTGTACTAATGTGCATTTACACCAGCAGTGTACAAAGGTTATCTCTACATCCTAGCCACACATTATCTTTCATCTTTTCCGTAGTAGCCATTCAAACAGGTGTGAGGTGAATACCTCATTGTAGTCCTAATTTGCATTTTCCTGGTTAGCGTTGTTTTTTTTTCATATACTTGTTGGCCACTCATATGCTTTCTTTTGAGAGATGTCTGTTGACGTCCTTTGCCCATTTTAAAAATTGTTACTTGCTTTCTTGCTATTAAGTTATTTGTATTCCTTACATATTTTGGGTATTAATCCCTATCAGATTAAGATTTGCAAATACGTTCTCCCATGCTGTAGATTGTCTAAGCTTTTTGGTTTCATGTAATCCTGCTTACCTATTTTTTGCTTTTGTTGCCTGTGCTTTTAGGAACTGATCAAAAAAATTATTGCCCAGACCAATCTCTTGGAGCTTTTCCCCTATGAGTTCTAGTAATTTTACAGTTTCGAATCTTAGGTTGAAGCCTTTAATCCACTCTAAGCTGATTCTTGTGTATGGTATGAGATGAGGGTCCGGATATCCAGTTTCTTCAATACGGTTTATTTAAGAGACGGTCTTTTCCCCATGTGTGTTCTTGACACCTTTGTAAAAAAAAAACAAAAACGATTGACCATAAATTTGTGCATTTGTTTCTGGGCTTTCTCCCTTGTTCCATTGGCCTATATGTCTGTTTTTATACCAGTCCCATCATTTTGATGACCGTAGCTTTGTAGCAGATTTTGAAATCAGGTAGGGTAATGCCGCCACCTTTGTTCTTTTTGTTTAAGATTGCTTTGGCTCTTTGGGGTCTTTTGTGATTCCATATGAATTTTAGCATTGCTCTTTCTATTTCTGTGAAAATGCCATTGGAATTTTAATAGGGGTTACTTTGAATCTATAGATTGCTTTAGGTAGTATGGACATTTTACCAATGTTAATGATTCCGATCCATGAGTACAGGATATCTTTGCATGTATGTGTGTCTTCTTTGATGTCATTCATCAATGTCATATAGGTTTCAGTGTACAGATCTTTCAACCCCTGGTTAAATTTATCATAAGTCCTTTTTTTTGGTTCATGCTATTGTGAATGGGATTGTTTTATTAATTTCTTTTTTAGTTTGTTGTGTATGGAAATGCTACATCATCACCAATTCTTATATTTTATCTTTCCCTTGAGATCTTTTCTGTTTAATTTTTATTTGATTGGGATGCTTTCTTAGAGACTAGTATTGGTGTACTTTCTTGAGTTTTTCTTCTAAATTATCTTTTCCTTTTCAAATATGTATTTCAGCTGTGTGGCCTTGGATTGCAGTTCTCTTTATTCAGATGTGTGTAAACACTGTTCTATTGCTATCTGTGGTCAAGCATTGCAGACGAGAAGTCTGATGGTAGACAAATTATTTTTCCTTTTTAACTTACTTGTCTGAACAGAAGGCTGTAGAATTTTTCTCTTTGTCCTTGAAGAAATTTCTCTAGAATATGTCCAGATGTCTTTTTTATTGAGGCTGACTAGAACATCTGAGCCTTTTTATGCTAAAAATGCAAGCCTATCTTCAACTCAGCAAATATTTCAAAGTGAAAACTGATGCTTTAAAACCAGTGAAGCTTTCTTCTACTTTTAAATATTACCACACCTACTTTTTCTTCTCATAATTTTTACTTTTTTTCTAAAAAATACAGAAAGTACAGAAAATAATGCAGAAAGTTCTCATTTAGCCCAAGCAGCAAGAGTTAAAAAGATAATCTTTTGTCGTATTTGTTTTAGATCTTTTTTAACAGTATGGTCTAGAAGACTGGAGTTATTCAGTTATTTCTTAATAGTATTCAGAGAGTAGTTTGTGAATTGGAGGATAATAAAATTTGAGAAATGGCAGAGCAGCAGAAGGAAGTTCTAGGAGCTATTTGGGGTCTTTGTGGTTCTATATGAAGTTTAGGATTTTTAAAAAAATTTCCGTGAAGCATGTCATTGGTATTGTGATAGGGATTAATTGAATCTTTAGATCACTTTGGGTAGTATGGACATTTTGCCAATATTCTAATTTGTGAATCTGGATATCTTTTCATTTCTTGTGTCTTCTTCAATTTATTTCATTAATACTGTACAGTTTTCATTGTAGAGTTCTTTCACCTCTTTGATTAAATTATTTTTAATTTGTAGATTTGAAAAAAGATTACATTCTTGATTTCTTTTTGAGGCGATTCACTACTGGTATATAGAAACACTTCTGATTTTTGTATGTTGATTTTGTATCCTGCAACTTTACTGAATTTGTTTATTAAACTCTTAGATGATAGTTTAATGATAAATGTTTAAGGTGGTGGATATACTAATTATCCTGATTTGATAACTACATAATTTATATAAGAATTGAAACATCATGTTGTACTCCATACATATATATATAGTTATTATGTGTCAATTATAAATTAAAAATTATATACTACATTGGTTTTCAAAAATAAAAGGAATAATTAAAATTCACAAATGATGGGGAAATAACCCAGTTCTTGGGGGAAATAAGTATATTTCCTAGTGTCACGGAACTTGAATCCTGAATGTCAATATTGTTTCATAAATATTTGTAATGTACAGTGCAATAGGGGTACTGTATCAGGATGCTTTCGGTTGCAAGTTACAAAAATCCCAACTCAAATTGGCTTAAAGAGTAACGAAATGTGCTTGTCTCAAACAAAAGGCTACTCAGCTTTGCCTCAGTCCAAGCTGTCATGCGATCACATTGTGGATACAGAAATTCGAGGTATACTTACACCTGCATACGTACCTCTAGATGTACCAGTGTCCTCAAGAATGAGAAATGTCATTTGCCTTTTGTGTTTCTTAAGGAGGAATGAGAAAATCTCTTCCAGAGTCTCCCTTGAAAACTTGCCTATAGGTTCTCAGTAGCCACAATTCACTGATATGCTCATTCCTGAACAATTGGTGGAAAGAAAGAATGGAATTCATGGGAATTCTATTGAATCTGACATACATTGATCTAACATAGATCAATGGTGTCTACCAGGTGCAGTTTTACCCCCAGAGGACATTTGGCCAAGGCTGGAAACATCTTTGATTGTGCTTGCTGGGGACCCCTACTACTCGGGTCTAGTAGGTAGAGGCCACAGATGCTGCTAAGCCTTCTAGTTTGCATGGGATTCTCCCCACAACAAAGAAGGATCCATTCCAAATGTTAATAGTGTCAATGTTGAGAAGCCTTCACACGGACCAGTCAGGATGTCACCCTTTAGGGCCGAGGAAAGGGCTGTTTTTCACTAAAGCACATGGCTGTGTGGATGCTGTGTCGCCCACTGGGAGTGCCCACTATCATGACGTCCATCAGATGGAGCTGATCCTCTGAGCTGCTCAGAAAGGGAAGCTCAAGTTTGTGGGTTTTAGGTTATGAGAAATTAACCAACCACATTGAATTTCATGTTTTTCTAACTCATTCCTAGCCTTTTTGTTTGTTAAACTTTCTGCTAAAGATAATTCTAATGAATTTGAGAAGGTATTTATGAAAGAATGTCTGTGAGCCTGTGTGTTGCTTGTCTGGCGGCCAAAAGAAGTGTTGCATGGGGAAAATGGGAAGAATTAAACAGGACGGCCCATCGGTCTTATACTTGGGATCTGGGACAGTCTGGAAGACAGGTAGGGAGGTCATTCAGGCTTCTCAGAGAGGTTCACTTGTACTTATACCTCCAAGCATTGGGAGTTGAGAATTGCCAGAAATATTCATGTAGTGAAATTTCATGTTGGATGGGTGTTTGTATTTCTTCCCTCCTAAAAACACAGTGGTTTTGGAATTAATAATATCCTAGAACAGTGATCCTCAGCTTTTTTGGCACTAAGGACCAGTTTTGTGGAAGACAGTTTCTCCATGTGTCTTGTGGGGAGGGAAGGATGGTTTCAGAATGAAACTGCTCCCCTCAGATCATCAGGTATTAGATTCTCATAAGGAGCATGGAACCTACATCCCTCGCATGTGCAGTTCACCATATGATTCAAGCTCCTATGAGAATCCAAATGCTGCTGCTGATCAGACAGGAGGAGAGGCTCAGGTGGTAATGCTCAGTCACCTACCACTCACCTCCTGTTGTGCAGCCCAATTCTTAACAGGCCACAGACTGGTAGCAGTACATGACCTGGAGGTTCCGGACCCCTGTCCTAGAACATTATGGATTAAGCAATTAAGGATTTCTGCAAATCCCAGCTCAACTGCTCACTTTGAAAAGCTGTTGGACTGTTTTCAGCTTTGGATACCTCATCTGTAAAATAAAAAAAATTGAATTACAGGTCCTTATAGGTCCTGCAATTCCCCTTATCTCAGATGAAAAATAGATCCCTTTCTCTGTTTAGGAGAAGTCATGATTTTGGTAGCAGCTAGAGTTAGCATTTGCTCATGCTTTTATTGTTTTTAGCAATCAATGGGAAGTGCATCGGGTGAAATCTCTCAGGCCTGCATAGATCTGGTCAAAGCTCATTCATTGATTTTTTTTTTTTCTGCCGAAACTTGCACATACATAAAAAACAAAGAAACCAAATTTAATTTTCACCAGCTCAGTGTATAGTATTGTGGCTGCTCATCTTCCTGAAGCCTGAATTGTTCTCAAATAATAAACTAAGCTGTATAACCTTGAAAATACTTGAGCAGGTGGAAGGCCTCTCTGGGAGGACAGTATGTTTGTGTATACAGTGCTTAAGCTTCAATACCCTGGCCACACCTTGGATTTATTTGCAGGGGAAATCTACATAAGAGGCCAACCACTTTGGGCAACATTATCTTCTTCATCATCAGCATGCACATGTGGTAATGACCTGTTATGAGCCTGATCTGGAATAACTTTCTTCGTCACAGAATGGTGAGGATTATTCCAGATCAGGCTCATAACAGGTCATTCCAGATCAGGCTCAAATTCCATATATGTAGAATTACCGAGAGTAAGTATCTTTGCTACAGTAAGGCACCAGGGTCAGAAATCAATAAAGCAGAAGGAAAAGATATTAACATTTATCGACCACTTTCTGCATGACAGCAGAAGGTGGTCAATAAGTGACATATTTAATTTTAATCATATTAGGTGATTATTGCAGTATTACCTTAATTTGTGTGTGAGGAAATTGTGGTCCAGAGAGGTTAAGTCACTTGCTCAGTATCACCTCAGTATTAAGTGATAAAGCAGAGGCATCGACCTAGGACACTCTACGAGGTTTGGCTTTAGTCTGGAAGTACCGAGTACGTGGGCCCAGATATGAGACAGAGTCCCAGCCCAGAGGCTTGTTGGTCTATCATTCCTTCAGCAAACACAGCTTACTTCCAAAAGTGTGGAAACTGTGCTTCATACCAAGATAAGAAGCATCAGAAGGACTGGGCGTGGTGGCTCACGCCTGTAATGCCAGCACTTTGGGGGGCCAAGGTGGTCAGATCACTTTAGATCAGGAGTCAAGACGAGCCTGGCCAACATGGTGAAACCTCATCTCTACTAAAAATACAAAAATTACCCAGGCATGGTGGTGCATACCGTAATTCCAGCTACTCAGGAGGCTGAGACAGGAGAGTCGCTTGAACCTGGGAGGTGGAAGTTGCAGTGAGCCGAGATTGTGCCGTTGCACTCCAGCCTTGGAGACAGAGAGAGACTTCATCTCAAAAAAAAAAAAAAAAAAAAAAGCATCAGAGGAGCTACAGTCATGCAGGTGAGGGAGATATTTTCTGACTCATATCATATTTTCTTTGTTTCCACTTTATGATAAATGAGAAAACATTGCCTTCCCTGGACTTCCCTCTGTTCATCTTTTTTTCTCACTCCTCTTCTTGTTTAGGATGCCAAGGCTGTGATATTTATTTCTGCTCTCTTCCTTTAGAGATATACTAAAGTCATTTAAAAAAAAAACCTCAGGAATAAAATTCACTAAATCATTACTGTCTTAGAAAAGGCTCCAGTTAAGCTGTGTGCATCCAGAAATGCAACTGTGCTGACAAGTTTCTGCCTCCCATGCCCTACTGATAACGTGATGGGAGATGAAGTTGTTTTTCAAAAGTGTTCTGGGTCCCGGAGACATTTCCTCGACCCCTGTGCCCTCCATTGGTCTAAAGGCATTAGTTTTTCTTTCACAATATTTAGCTTTGTTATTTTGAATTGATGACACCCTAGTTGTTGGTGTTTTTCTTTGTATTTATACCTGACTCCTGACCTCCAAAAGAACCAGTACCTATATTTTACTTTAAGCTGGGCATTTCTATAATACCATGTGACCTTGAAAATAACCACAGTGATGTTTTGCTTTTTTATAAGGCTTTCTCTCATTCCTTTTTGGTCTTGCATCTCCCTTCCCCTCTTACTACACTGTATCAGAACGTGTTTCATTCTTCCCTGAGCCCTCTGCTGAGGATTTTATAACTGATTTGAGTTATGTTTTTGATGGAGTATCTACTCTCTGGACCCTCCCATCTCCTGGCTGCAACTGTGAACCACCCTCCTTCCAAAAATCTACCTCCAAAATGCTGAGCAGGAGATTTATGGAATTTGTTTGAAGATAAGCCCTGAACTATCTGAAGCTGACTAGTTCCTTTGCAAGCAGGTGACTGGAAACCTAAAGATCTTGTGAACTGGGTTCTAGATGCATGGGATAATAAATGTAAGATTTCAAACTGAAAGTTAAAAACAAGTTTTTCTCTTGATTCAGATTCTAATCCGTCAGCTAAATGGTCTCTGAATAGTTAATCACTAATGAGCAACATTCCCAAAACAGTTAATTGTCCTGACTACTAAATACTTATACCCATATATTTTCTTTGTGTGTGTGTGTGTGTGTGTGTTTTTCCTGAGGCAGAGTCTCGCTCTGTAGCTCAGGCCAGAGTGCAGTGATGTGATCTCGGCTCACTGCAACCTCCACCTCCAGGGTTCAAGCGATTCTCTTGCCTCAGCCTTCTGAGTAGCTGGGATTACAGACATGTACCACCATGCCCAGCTAATTTTTGTATTTTTAGTAGAGACAGGGTTTTATCATGTTGGCCAGGCTGGTCTTGAACTCTTGACCTCGTGATCCACCTATGTCTCCCTCCCAAAGTGCTGGGATTACAAACGTGAGCCACTGCGCCTGGCTAAACACATATATTTTCACTGAAGTGTTTATTACTATGTGTTCTTAGGACCATAATTATAAAATACTGAGTTAGGAAGACACAATATTTTTCTCTGAGTATGTTTGCCTCTTTCGTCAGATAGATGAAATGCATGCTTATTTTATTTTACATTATTATTATTTTGAGACAGAGTCTCACTCCGTAGCCCAGGCTGGAGTGCAGTGCCGCGATCTCGGCTCACTGCAACCTCTGTCTCCTAGACTTAAGGGATTCTCTTGCCTCAGCCTCCCAAGTAGCTAGGACTATGGGCACACGCCACCATGCCTGGCTAATTTTTGTATTTTTAGTAGAGACGGGGTTTTGTCATGTTGGCCAGGCTGGTCTCTAACTCCTTACTTCAAGTGATTTACCTGCCTTGGCCTCCCAAAGTGCTGGGATTACAGGCGTGAGCCACCACGCCCAGCTGAAATTCACATATCTATATTTTAAAATGTAGAATGCAATGGAATATTATTAAGTAGTAAAACATGGATTAAACTATAGATACATACAACTGGGTAAATCTTACTAATGACTGTGAGCAAAAAAGGAGGTTCCAGAGAAATACGTGTATGATAGCCTGTTTATAAAATTTGGAAACATGCCGACTTCAACAATAAGTTTTTTTTGGGTGGAGGGGAGGAAAACAGAGAAAATTCAAAATAGTGGATAGTGGTTATGGTTGGGGTGAGGTGAGCACATAAGTAAATACTGGTAATGTTGTAGTTTTTGGACTAAGTCATGGGTTCACAGCTCTTCATTATATTATTAAAACTAAGTTTTAGAAGACCTACCAATGGGCCAGTGATGATAGTTTCTCCTAGTTATGAGCTAGAAATTCTGATCATCCAAGATCCTGGGAAATAAATTGCATGGATGCACTCATTCATTCCAAATCTGGATTTTTAAAGTTTCTGCTATTTCCAGTTCTTCGGATTCATAGCTATGATCCTTAGGGGGCAATAGGTCTCTATCTCCTCATGGCAGAAATAAAGGTCAGATGAGAATGGGAGAGCCATCAGATAGAGACCAATGTGGAGGAGTTTACGCTTTGGGGTGAGCAAAGAGAAGACCAGAATCTTTTGGTACCATCTCCTTCTGCATTTGAGATGAAACTTAAGTCTTTTAGAATATGAGCAGCCCCAGTCCTCTGTGTTGCCAGTCACCTGAGCTATCTTTGGGGGCATGGTTTTGATTACCTGGCTCGCTATGCTCATGAGTAACCTTTGGGGCATGTTTTGTTCATAAGAATAAATGTGAGGACCACTCATTTGAATCAGAGCTGCAAGTGCCATCTGTGATGCGCTCCTCCTTCCCATTATCACACAAATGTGTTTCTGAGTGACTGGCTCCTGGATTTTGCAGGCTCTCTTGCCTGCGCCAATTGCTGGCTGAGAGGCCTCAGCTCAGCATTCACCACGTATCCCTATATTTCTATTAAGGCTTCTGCTCTTCTTGGCAAAACAAAAGTGGGACTTCATTTAAAATGATGGGCTGGGGAGAAGGGAAGGGAACTGTCTGGCTCAGAGTTGCTGACATCAAGCCACCATCATATCTTGTTCGGACAGCTATGAGATTTTTCTGCTTCCTTTATGCCTGCACTCCATACCTTCCCAACCCTTTTCTGTCCTCCACCAGAGTGATCTTTTGAAGGCTTAAATCAGACCAGATCATTCTGCTTAAAAACCCCCCGAGTTGTTTCTCATTGCTCTTAGAACAACATCCACACTTTTTATCCTGCAGGAGGGGCTTTCATGCTCCAGCCCCTGCCTGCGTCCCCCTCCTCATCTTGCCCTTTTGCCCTTTGTTCACTATATTCTAGTCACTCTGGCCTTCTTTCTGTTCCTCAGTCACTCCAAGCTCATTCACTCTGTTAAGACCTTGGCATATGCTGTTCCCCCTGTCCGTTATGTTCCCGCTCCAGGTCTTCGCAAAGCTTACGTGTTCTCATCGTTCACAGAACAGTCTTCCCTGGCCACCCAATCTACAGTAGTCCAGCCCCACTTCAAAGGACCCTGTCTCATTGCACCTTTTATTATCTTCACTGCCATTTACCATTCTCTGAAATTATTCTATCCATATGTGTGTTTTTGGCTATCCTGATTAGAATTACTTTTCTTAAAGAGAACAAGAATCTTGACTGGTTGACCTTTCAATTCCTTGTGCCCACGATGATGACTGGCACATGGGAAGCATCAGGAAATAAAAGCACAACAGAAAATTAAAATGTACTCACTGCATATCTGCTACATATAGAACCAAATTAAATCACCGCCAATATGCATGGGGAAAACCTTCTTATTTTTCTCAAATAATATTCCAAAGGATGGAAAATAAGTGCACATAGCTTGGATGGCATCTAATAAATGCTGTGACCCTATAGTGTATGTTTCAATGAATATTGCCAAAGGAAGTAGGCCAACATCAGATGATCTGAGTTAATTTTCCTATACATTGTGTATTAGTTTCCTGATAATCAAAGCTGGATTAATTAGTCTACAGTGTGTCTTTTCTGTTAGATATGAAGATTATCTGCTGTATCCCATTTGTGTTTTCTTAGCTGAAAAATCACTGTTGAATTTTAAAAGCTGCTTGCCTGGCCCTCGTTTCCTGGTCTTTTGATGGAAATGGTCTATGGAAAAAAATATTTACTAGAGTCAAATAACTAGAACATTTTATGTATTTTACATATGCTAATGGATTTGAGTTCCTTTGAGGGAGAGCCGCATGGCATAAAGCAGAACGAAAAGGATGATTCAAACTTCATCTCCCAGCCTCCTCCCCTGGCCAGATTTAGAACTTCCTATATATCACCACCTCACAGCTTAGTTTGGCTGGGAGTGCCTCAGGCTTCCAAAGGACAGTCCTTCCTTCTCCCTCCCCAAATTGCCATCCCCACACCAGGGTGCCAACTCCCAAGTGGGCTGACAGGAAGGGAGATTGGAAGCAAACAGCCTTATAGTAGATTGGTACTGTTAAGAGACATGTTGTAAGATAAGAGGTAAATATAGCATATCAAATTTCATTAATCATAAAAATTCTTCAAAAGCCTTCAACAGTGGCTAAACATAAAACCACAATCCCTTTAGATTTCTTTTTTTTTTTTTGGCGATGGGGTTTCACTCTTGTTGTCCAGGCTGGAGTACAATGGCCCAGTCTCAGCTCACAGCAACCTCCACCTCCCAGGTTCAAGCTACTTCAGCCTCCTGAGTAGCTGGGATTACAGGCGTGCACCACCACACCCAACTAATTTTGTGTTTTTAGTAGACATGGGGTTTCTCCATGTTGGTCAGGCTGATCTCAAACTCCCAACTTCAGGTGATCCGCCCGCCTTGGCCTCCCAACGTGCTGGGATTACAGGTGTGAGCCACTGCGCCCGGCCCCCTTTAGATTTCTTAAAATGCCTTTGTAGTTCTTTTATAATATGGGTCCTTGTTGGACAAAATTAATACTTTGTTTTTTATATCCTTTATGTTACGGGTTCCTAACCCCCAGCCCACAGACCAGTACTGGTCCCTGGCCTGTTAGGAACCGAGCAGCGCAGCAGGAGGCGAGCAACAGTCAAGGGAGCTTGAAAGTCTGAGCTGCGTCCACCCCTGTCAGCCCAGCGGCAGCGTTGGGTTCTCATAGGAGCATGAACTCTTTTGTGAACTGCGTCTGTGAGGGCTCTAGGTTGCACGCTCCTTATGAGACTCTAATGCCTGATGATCTGTCACTGTCTCCCATCACTCCCAGATGGGACTGTCTAGTTCCAGGAAAACAAGCTCAGGGCTCCCACTGATTCTACATTATGG
This sequence comes from Plecturocebus donacophilus, assembly GCA_004027715.1. NCBI lineage: Eukaryota > Metazoa > Chordata > Mammalia > Primates > Pitheciidae > Plecturocebus > Plecturocebus donacophilus. Next base: position 10,243 of record PVKP010025151.1, on the reverse strand, counting down.
TGAGCTGTATAATTATTTCATTGTATGTTACAATGTAATCATAGAAATAAAGTACACAATACATGTAACACATTCGAATTATCCATCCTGAAACCATCTCCCCCACTCCCCACCATCCACAGACAAATTGTATTCCATAAAACCAGTCCCTGGTGCCAAAAAGGTTGAGGACTGCTTCTTTAAATTATCGAGTTCACATATGGACAGTGAAAAGTTAGGTCGTCTTAGAGAAGGTTAAAGGGAAAGTAGGACAGTTGCCACCAAGCTCCCTTTGTGGAGAGTGCCCAGCCAGGGAGTGTCACCAGGACCCACGTTGGCCTTGCTGACATCTTCGATGGCATTCTCAAAATCAACATGGGATTGCATGGGCTCCTGCTGCAGCACTCAGGAAAGGTCCTCCCTCCTCCCCGGTAGCTCTTGTTTCCAGGGTCCTTATTTTCTCTTGGTCATCTGGGCACTGAAGTCCTGCTCCTGGTGGGCTGTCTCTATTGCCTTGTCACCGTCGGTGATTTCCACTAAATAAACCCCTCTTACTAAGCATTTGCGGGGAGAGGGAGTGACATGAATGTTTATAGTGCGGTGGGATAAGAAAGTCAGTACCAGTTTCACCACGCCCTCCGGCTGTCTTCTTCCTGGGAGGGGACTTCACACTGGCTATCTCTCCACAGATCCGCAGTGCCCTTGCTATCACTTCAGCTCCTGGCCCTGTCCCCCGCCTGCTGCCTGCTGTCACATAGAGCCCTCGGGCAATTCTCTGTGTGGTACTGATCGCTGCCTTTGCTCATGCTCTCTGCTGTGAGCAGCTAGGCTTAGGCAGCTCCTTCCCTATAAGGAGTCCCGGACACCACTGAGGACGCATTTTCCCTTCCTCACGTGAGGAGGGCATTAGGTGCCCTTAGCTTTGGAGGGAGCACTCTGGAGAGAGGGGACGGGGAGGGACCAGATTACCCAACCTCCCTAGACTCTACTGAACTCCTCTTTCAGTAAAGAAGCCAGGTGAGTTGAGCTCCAGGCTTCTCTCTGGCTCCATGTTCCTGCAACTTTTGACTCATCTGAGGTTGACTGTGAGAAGGCATTCCTTTTAAGTATGTTGGAGTCCATGTGGTATGACCCTATATACCATGGAATCATTGTTACTCCGTTTTACTTTAAAGAGAATGTAAATGGTTTGGCTGCATGTTACCATGAGAATGACCTAAGTAAGCAGGACGGAGAAGCTGCCAGGAGAGCAGAGGCAGAGAGTGGAAGGAGCTAAGCTGGTTCTAAGTCATTTGCTGTGGACCCCTGTCCTCAGATAGACTCACTTCATGGGAACCAAATCGTATCTGACTGCTCTCCAGTTCTTAAAACAGGATAACTTGAGCCATCTGATATTCGAGAAGAATGCAATGATCCAGAAGATGTATTAACACTCTGTTCTCTAATTTTCTAGAATAAGTCAGATCATTGACAAACGACATACTTGGAGTATATTAGCTTCCTGCAGAAAGACCTTTCCTAGGTTTAGTAATTGGTTATAGCTTGTGCCTTTTTTTTCACCCTGAGACAGAGTCTCTCTCTGTTGCCCAGGCTGTAGTGCGAAGGCACGGTCTCAGCTCACTGTAACCTCTGCCTCCCAGATTCAAGTGATTCTCCTGCCTCAAGCTCCCAAGTAGCTGGGATTACATGCACATGCCACCAAACCCAGCTAATTTTTGTATTTTTAGTAGAGACAGGTTTCACCATGTTGGCCAGGTTGGTCTCAAACTCCTGACCTTAAGTAATCCACCTACCTTGACCTCCCAAAGTGAGCTTATATTTTTTTGAAGGAGTATTACGGGAAAGGTCCACTTGAAGGATGTTCTTGTGTCATTTACTTATTAATTAATTAAGATGGGAGGTCTTGCTTTGTTGCCCAGGCTGGTCTCAAACCCCTGGGTTTAAGCAATCCTCCTGCCCCAGCCTTCCAGGTAGCTGGGACTACAGCTGTGTTGCCACCACACTCAGCTCCCTTTACTTTTTTTTGTTGTTGTTGTTTTTGAGACAGAGTGCCACCACGCCTGACTAATTTTTGTATTTTTAGTAGAGACGGGGTTTCACCAGGTTGGCCAGGATGATCTTGAGCTCCTGACCTCAGGTGATCCACCTGCCTCGGCCTCCAAAAGTGCTGAGATTATAGGCGTGAGCCACCACCCCCATCCTCAGCTCCCTTTACTTTTTAAAGATAGACCTCCTATCTTAGAACAGTTGTAAATTTACAGAACAGTTGCAAAGATAGTTCAAGGAGTTTCTGTATATCTTGCATCTAGTTTCCACTGTCATTCGCACCTTACAATAGTGTAGTACCTTAGTTACAATGAACAAACCGATTTTGATACAGTATATCAACTAGAATCCATACAGTTTTTCATTTTTCTTTAGTTTTTACCTAGTGTCCTTTTTCTATTCCAAGATCCCATGCTGTATTACTTGTGCTGTTAGGTGTCTGGATCCTCCACGGCAATTTCTTAGACTTTCCTTGTTTCCATTATGAAACATTTTAGGCGTACCAAAAGTGTGTGTGTGTGTGTGTGTGTGTGTGTGTAAAGGGTACCAACATAAGCAGCATTCAGCCCTTGAAGCAGAATATGACGAATGTGATTGAAGCCTCATGTATACCCCTCTCGATCTCTTTCTCTTTCCCTCTTCAAGGACAACCAATATCTTCAATTTGGTGCTTTTGTCCCAGGCACGCTTGGGAACAACTATATATAGTGTTGCTTTGCATATTTTATTGTATTGAGACAGAGTCTCACTCTGTAGCCCAGGCTGGAATGCAGTGGTATGATCGTGGTTCACTGTAGCGTCTACCTCCCTGGGCTCAGGTGATTCTCCCACCTCAGCCTGCTGAGTAGCTGGGACTAAATGTGTGTGCCACTGTGCCCTCCTAATTTTGAAAAAAATTTTGTAGATATGAGATTTTGCATGTTGCCCAGGGTAGTCTTCAATTCCCGGGTTCAAGCGATCCTCCCTCCTTGGCCTCTCCAAGTGTCAGGACTACGGGAGTGAACTACCACCCCCAGCCTGCTTTGCGCATTTTAAAACAATATGAGTATTATGAGCATTGCTCTGCAGTTTGCTTTTTTTTTTTCATGTAACATTTTAAAATCTGCATTGCTCTAATGTATCTAGTTTCAAAATGAGACTCTATTGTATGACTCCCCTCTCTTGTTGATGGATATCTAGGTGTTTTCCTTTCTGTAATTATCATGGTCATGGTGCTGAGCAGACACTCCATACAAGTCCCTTCTGCATGTGAGCAAGCCTTCTACCTTGAGGCTTGGGGAGAGGGATTTTGGGGTTTCAAATTTTATCCTTAACAAAGCAGTTTATTCATTCATTCATTCAATAAATACCGATGGACCGTGTAAAAACTGAGCCAGGCTCTAGAGGTAAACAGAACAGAAATAATCCCTCACTCATGAGTTTACAATCTAATTGGGAAAACAAACATGAAAGAAGTAATTAAAGATATGTGTGTACTATACAGCTGTATCATACAAATAAAGAACAATACATTGTGTTGTGTGCCGTCAAAAAAACATAAGGCTTATTAAGAGATGTTTCTTAATGTTTCTTGTATCATAAATTACCTGAAGAATTCCTGGCCAGGAAAATGCTACTCTCCTACTGAATGTTTGTGCTTTCTTTATCTAACAGTGGAAGCAGTGTAAAGCCAACTGTTTCTTTTTTTGCCTTGGCTACTAGGAATCTCTCATGTAAATGCTGTGCCCAGCTGTAGTTCCTGGACCATCTCAGCTACATTTAGTATATTTATATTTTGGCTTTTTAAATCAATGGTTTTCATACTGTTCTACGTCTTGTTTTGCATGCTGAATCATTGTGAATGTAATGAGGTACAGATTTTGGAGAGAGGACAAGACATTGTTAAGTGGTTAGTCACCCCCACTTTTCAGAGACAAATGACCTTGCTTTGACTTGGTTTGGATGTGTTTGTGTAGGGATCTTACTATATTTGCATGCTTGCTTCACTTCAATATAAATTTATGAAATTTATTATCCATCAAGAGTCAATTTGTCCTCTAAATATTTCACTTAGATGATGATTTGGTTTTAATCACCACCAACACACACACAAACAAAACTCCTTAGCAATTCCACTTGGCTGTACTATCTTTAGGCACATTTGTCTTGCTTTAACTCCTTTTTTTTTTTTTTTACAGACATTTAGTTTTCTGTGACATTGTTTACTTTCATTATACCTTAATTATGGGATTCTGATAACCATGGAAGAGTAGGAGAGACAATAAATGGGGTTTTGCAGGTGATTAAATGCTAAAGCAAAGCTGAGATCTTTGATAAGCACAACAGTTGTTTCTGCCAGTATATTTCAAAGGCAAGAATATTGTTCCAATTACACAACAAGCAAGGGGGGAGAAATACATCCCACAAATCACTTTGATATTTTTCTTAATCACTGTGCTTTTGAAAGCCTAATGCTCTTTCTTCTGATGCTTTTTTGACTGTCAGCCGGAGTAGTTGGCTCTTCCTTGGTGCGATGCTATTTAAATGACAGGTCCTTTCTCAGTGGGAACATGCCAGCTATCTAAATGAGTGGTTGAAAATGTACCTCCGCATCAACCTTGTGGACCATGGCATGGTCTGACGAAAATTATGTTTGAGCAGCTGTGATTGAGCTCAGTCTTGCACAATCTCATTGAGTTTTAACATATAATTTAGCAGTATTAAACAGAAGTGCATTTGGCTGCAGGTAATAGAAAACTGAATCATTGGTGGTTTTAACAAGTAGATTTTCTTTTTCTCCCGCGACACAGCTTGGCGATACTGTTGTGCTTTCTGCTCTGCTTTTTGTAGTATTTCAGCTTTTATTCTTGGACCTTTTGCATCAGGATTGCAAAATGCTGATCTGACTGCAGATTTTCTAGGGAGGGAGGTGCAAAGTGGTGGAGCTGGCCACAGCCGTCCTTCTTTGTCAGGACAGCAAAAGTTTCATCAGAACTCCCCTGTGGACTGCTCTCTTCATCTGAAATGGCTGTAACAGTGTCACGTTGGCTGCACCTATTTCAAAGAAGGCTCAGAAAGTTGGGTATTTCACAGACACATTAAAATTTTAAACAAAGGCAAGGCATTCACAAGGAGCAGAGAGGGAACGTTTGCTGCTCGGGCAAGCCACTGCCAGTCATCAGCCTATTATGTCCTGTACACACACATAGAACTTCGCTGTGCAGCAGCAAATGTAAAAATGAATGTCAATACCATGAAAGTGGAAAAGCATAGTTTAATGTCATGGGAATGCCATAAATGAAATGAAAAGATAGGAAATGCTGGTGCACTGTCTACATCAATGTATTTGGTTGTTGACTTTATTACATAAAAGATACTGGTGGGGACGAGATAGTTTTGCTTTGTTTAAGAAGATTTTGCTTTTGTTTTTTCCCAGCTAAAAACGGAACTTTAAAAATATTGAAGAGGGCCAGGTGCGGTGGCCCCTGCCTGTAATCCCTACACTTTGGAAGGCCAAGGCAGGCAGATCACTTGAGGTCAGGAGTTCAAGACCAGCCTGGCCAACATGGCGAAACCCTGTCTCTATTAAAAAATACGAAAAAATGAGTCGGGTATGGTGGCACACACCTGTAATCCCAGCTCCTCAGGAGGCTGAGGCAGGGAGAATCACTTCAACCTGGGAGGCAGAGGTTGCAGTGAGCTGAGATCATGCCACTGGACTCCAGCTTGGGTGACAGAGTGAGACTTCATCTCAAAAAAAAAAAGAAAGAAAGAAAAACACACAGACATATGAAACGGAGCTTATTAATTCTGTGTATATTCACAGAAAATGCATACTTTGATGCCTTGATTATCTTTAGGTGATCAGGAGGAAAAGGAGCCCAGAGATAATTAACAAATATGCTTTAAAAAAAAAAAACTTAGTTTGACTGCAAATTTCAGTGTCATTTACCATATTGCCACAGGTGGAAACGACTCTTCTTTGATTTCAGGTTTTCCTTGGCATCTCTCTTCTGGTTACAGTCTTGGTCTGTACTCAAGACATGGGTTTTGTGGGTGGCCCGAGCTGAGCCCCTTGGTCTCATTGGTGTCTCTTACACTTTGGCTCTCAAATGGTAGCTAGGGCTCCTACACATGGCATCTCCATGTGGCTTAGGCTTGTCACAGTCTGGTGGCTGGGTTCTGAGCCTGAAGTTTCCAAGAGACCAAGGGGGATGTTGCAAAGCTTTTGACCTGGGCTTGCAAGTCATGACACATCCACCTTCTGTTGGTTGTGCTGGATAGCCCAGAGGAAGGGGCAGGTACACAGGGCATGGATACCTAGAGGCATGGTTCACTGGGGACCATCTTTGGAGATAAACAACCACAGTCTCCTTCCTTCTCTTGGGGATTGAAAGGGTTATCAAAAGCTGGACAGAAAGAGAAGCAGGGCGTGAGGATACTGCTGCTGTGGCATGTAGGTAGTAGGGAATGAACCCATAATGCCAAGAGTTGCCATCCTAGTACCCCCAAGTGTCCTTTTCATGCCGTTGGAAACTTGATGGTAGTAATTGGGAGTGAGTTGAAATCTTGAGCCTTCTACTTTGTATTGTCCTTTTCAGAACAAAAAGAAGTAAACATTAACTTTAAAAAATGCTTTTGATATTAATAGTTACAAACAAAAAACAAAATGTGCAGCAATTCCAAGCTCAAATCAAAGCCAGCCCTGAGCTTTGCTGTGCAGTTTCTATTCTCTCTGTGTGGCTGTCTCCTCTTGTGTGAGTGGCTGAGCAGAGAATGCTCCATTCCAAAACAAATAGAATTCATTTTATTAACAGCATCTTTATTTGTGCCAAGAACACAGAGACACAGTAAGCACATCTGAATGTACCATCAGCAGATCAAATCATCTTTACATTGATCTTTGGTGAGTTTTTACATGTGTTGCTTTTCATCTGAATGAATGGCAATAGAGCAAGTTTTAGGAATCCTTAGGGATCTCTAGAGATTCCTGTCTTGCTAAGAAACAGGAAGCCTGTAATTAGGAGAGACCAAGAATGAAGAGGTGGAAAAGAGGGCGGGTGTCTGTGTTGCTGTAAACTACTAGTTTTCACCATTCTGTGCCTCGGCCTGTGTTGCTGCTGCTACCTGGACCACCCTTCCTCCCCCTTCTCTGCCTGGAAGACTCCCACTTACCCCAGATGCAGCCCAGCTGCTGGCTTCTGCATGCAACCCAGCTCTTCTCACAGGACAGGGTGCTTTCTTGTTCCCCACACTCACAATTCCTGTGCTTGTCACTTTGTCTCTGTATTCCTTCACCAGATTATAGCTTCTTAGGAACAGGGACCAGCTTGTTAACCTGATACCATCAGCCAAGCAAAGTGTAGCATGCAGAGGTTTGGCAAAACTTGGAAAGTGGGAATATATAGTCAACTACATCGGTCATTTTTCTGATGTTAGGTAGCAATTGTGTTAGGTAGCTTATATCTCTCCTGGACCCACACAAAGCAAATTCTAAAAATAACAAACTGACCATATAAACTTTTCCAAAAGCCCGGGATGGGGGAGATGTTATAATATCCCTACACAGCTGTGCTGTTGTTCATTTTACGTCTGTCACCTAGAGCAACCCTCTCCATCTTTTCCAAAACCTCCCCCATCCCCGGGATCTCGTGTGGGACCCCAGTCCTCCTGGAAGGGTCCTCTTTGAACCCTGTGGACCCTTCCCCAAGATGCTTCTGGTGCCTCGATGTCACAGCATTTGCTGTCATTTCACTTTCCTGGCCTCTTGGCTAAGACAATAAGCTCCCATCCTTGCTTTTTCTCTGTGCCCTGAAAGGGGTGAAGTCATGCGGACATGTGGCAGGCGCTCACTGTTGGCTGTCTGCTCAACCCAAGCACTTGCCATGCCATATGCCATCAGGCAGGGGGAATTTGTTCTTTTGATGGTGTGGACACGGGCAGAGTTTAGTGGCGTTGTTCTTCTTTAGCTTAACGAGCACAAACTGTCAGCGTTTGGACCAAATTTTTCCTGCAGATATATTTTGATTGGCATGCCTAGGGTTTTCAGAGATAATTGGAAGAGTTGCCAACATTTAACAATCAGGAGACTGTACATAAAAATACAGAGTTCCCATTTCTCTCAAAAATTTGGAAGTTTTGGCAAAATTGGGCCCCAATTACCAAAAGTTGCTTCTAACCAAGCAGTAACTATTCCCTTCACACAGAACAAGCCTCCCTTCCCTCATTCCCTGTAAAATTTTACCGCATGTTCTCCTGTTTCATTTCTGTTACCTGCCTCATTTGTGGATAAATTGTTCTAGGAAAATGTCTATCATCTGTGCTGCTGTACTGCTGAGTGCCTAGAGCCCTAGTACCCAACAGGGCAGACAGAAGCTAACCTGGTATACACAAAGCTTACATGTGGATTTCTTTCTTATTGCACACTTTTTAAAAGGCATCAGTCTCTGTCCATGCATCCTTAGAATTGTATGGCTTTCTCATGATTTGTTGTATTCAACAAGGATCAAATAGTTCGTTTTTATTGAATATTTACTATATATTCATTACTGTTCTAAATATAAACTCATTAATCTCACAGAAACTCTGAGATGGGTGCTTTATTGTCTCCATTTCACAGATGAGAAGCAGTTTTACTACCAGGTCACACAGCCAGGAAGTAGACTAGCTAATGTTGGAACTCAAGCACAGGAGGAGGGAGTAGCACATCTTTAAGATTTATTTCCAGGGCACTATCATTTTCTTTAAATGTTTGTTTTGTGGGCACTTAAATGAGCTCCAAGTTAGAAACACCCATTTCCAGGGAGTGTGCTTGCCCTAGACAAAGTCTGGGGCAGATGTACTCAGACAGCTCTGCCATTGACCATGTAAGGGAGGCTCCTTCACTCTGCCTTGTGGCTTTGTCTGGGTTTATTTGCTTTTAGACTTTTTGTTTTGTTCCCTTTTTATGAAAGCAACGGTAGTGACAGTCATAGTAGTTAGTAGTCATGGTTACTTTTGTTGAACACTTACAGTGCCAAATGTAGTAAGCACTTTCGAACTGTATTACTCTCCCCATTTTATAGATGAATGCGTGGAGGCTTAGATAGCTAAGTAATTTACTTAAGATTATACCCCTAGTAAATGACAGAGAATTCCTCTGCAAAGCCGTAAATGAGCTTCCTTAATATATTCCTAGCAGCTCAGTTACATGGAGTCTTTAAGGTGTCAGCCTAACTTACCAGGCGATGAACGTCGTGTTTGAGACAAAACCCTATAGTAGTAAATAATGTACATTTGTCTGACCACATCATCTGAACATCTCTCTCCATTCTTTGGCTGTGATGTCTTCATTGGAGATGGCTCTGGCAGGGTAGGATCTGGGTGTTTGCAGCCTCCCAAGGAGGTGTCTCTGAAATTCTTATGTCAGAGACATAACCAACACAGCACTTAGGAAACTGAGTATTACCCTGTGAGTGATGGGGACTTCTTGAAAGATCCTAAACGTAGAAAAGCCATAATCAGGTTGGTGTTTCATGGATTTGGTTCCAAAAGCCAAGCAGAGAGTGGGTCACCAGCACAGTAGTAAGAGTCAGGGAAATTGGCTGAGACTGTTCTGTAGAGGGGAGGGGTGAGTGAAGAGCAAAGAGATGGTGAAGAGATGGGTAGGTTTGAGAGAGTCTTAGAAGGTAGTAAGGCAAGGCCTGGTAGGAGGGGAATGATTTCCAGCTTTACAGTTTGGACAGCAGCATGGATAAGAAAGAACATGAGGGGCTGGGTGCAGTGGCTCAGGCCTGTAATCCCAGCACACTGGGAGGCCTAGGTGACCAGATCACTTGAGGTCAGAAGTTTGAGACCAGCCTGGCACAACATGGCAAAAGCTTATCTCTACTAAATTAGCTGGGTGTGGTGGTACACACCTGTAATCCCAGATACTTAGGAGGCTGAGGCAGGAGAAGCACTTGAACCTGAGAGGTGGATGTTACAGTGAGCCAGGATCAGAGCACTGCATTCCAGCCTGGGCAATAGAGCAAGACTCTCCAAAACAAAACAAAACAAAAAAGTAGAAAGAAAGGGCCGGGCGCGGTGGCTCACGCCTGTAATCCCAGCACTTTGGGAGGCCGAGGCGGGTGGATCACGAGGTCAAGAGATCGAGACCATCCTGGCCAACATGGTGAAACCCCGTCTCTACTAAAGTACAAAAAATTAGCCGGACGTGGTGGTGCGTGCCTGTAGTCCCAGCTACTCGGGAGGCTGAGGC
>PVKP010025150.1:0-34062 GCA_004027715.1 Plecturocebus donacophilus | reverse complement strand
TGTCTGGTCTGGAGAGACTGATTTTTTTTTTTTGAGACAGTTTCACTCTTGTAGCACAGGTTGGAGTGCGATGGCGCGATCTCGGCTCACTGCAACCTCCGCCTTCTGGGTTCAAGCGATTCTCCTGCCTCAGCTTCCTGTGTAGCTAGGAGTACAGGCAGCCACCACCATGCCTGGTTAGTTTTTGTATTTTTTAGTGGAGACAGGGTTTCACCATGTTGGTCAGGTTTCACCATGTTGGTCAGTCTCGAACTCCTGACCTTAGGCAATCCACCCTCCTCGGCTTCGCAAAGTGCTGGGATTACAGGTGTAAGTCACCGCACCAGGCCTTGGAGAGACTGATTTGAGTAATAACTTCATCCCCTGCGTGGCATGGCTGGCCTCGCATCAATTAAGCTGTTGATTGCAATGCCATAGCCTTGATGAGCCAATTTAGTTTATGCAGAGGGCAGGAAGAACCCAGGAGGCGGCTCCAGTGCCAGTACGTTGCAAACCTAGCTCTCTGCAAATTCTTTGTAAACAAATCTACATAATTTTGAAATGAGGTGGGGAAAGAATCTCCAGATTTGCAGAGGGTGCAGTTGAGGCAGGAAAATAGGGTCTGGAGGCAGGGAACATAAGGCTGATTCACACTTCAGCTATCACAGGAAATGTCTTCTCCACGGGGCACATGCTGTAAATGACTTTGTAACTTTACTTCATCCTCTCCATTTACACATGGCATATGCCAAGTAACCAATGGAATCCTCTAGCGGGTATTTAAAATCCCCAGAATTGTGTAACAAGGGTTTTGAGCCTCTGTGCTCAGGCCAGTTCCACGCTGGGGAGTGTCCTTTCATTCTGAATAAAACCCTTCGATTCCTTCCTTGCTTGGTTTGTGCGTTTTGTCCAATTCTTTCTTCAAGATGCCAAGAACCTGGACATGCTCCACCGTTGACATATTTTGGCGAGCCAGCTTGGAGAAACACGTAAGCCCAACGTTTGGGATTTATTCTCTCTCTCTGTCACGTGCTCTGTCTCTGGCTCCCCTTTCCAACCCGGCACCCCTGGTGGGCAGTACCTCAAGATGAAAGCAACTGCAGCCCTCTCCAGTGAAGCTACAGGGTTTCCACGTGGAGAATCCTGACTGCCTCCACCTGGTTTGCTTAAGGGACCAGGATCTTTTTCATGGTTTTTTTTTTTCCTTTCTTTTTCATTATTCTTTTTCTGTCTTTTTTTTTTTTTTTTGAGACGGCATTTGGCTCTTGTCACCCAGGCTGGAGTGCAGTGGCACAGTCTCGGCTCACTGCAACCTCCATCTCCCGCGTTCAATCAATTCTCCTTCCTCAGCTTCCTGAGTAGCTGGGATTACAGGCACCTGCCACCACGTCTGGCTACTTTTTGTATTTAAAAAAAAATTTTTTTTAAGATGGGATTTCACCATGATGGTCAGGCTGGTCTTGAACTCCGGACCTCAGGTGATCCACCCACCTCGGCCTCCCAAAGTGCTAGGATTACAGGCGTGAGCCACGACGCCCGGCCTACTTTTTGTATTTTTAATAGAGACGGGGTTTCACTATGCTGGCCAGGCTGGTTTCAAACTCTCGACCTCAGGCGATCCACCTGCCTCAGTCTTCCAAAGTGCTGGGATTACTGGCGTGAGCCACTGCACCCAGTCCCTCTGCCTAATTACTCCAAAATTTGTAAAGTACGTATTAATCTTCCTCCTCCTCCTCCTCCTTCTTCTTCTCCTTCTTCTTCTTTTTTGAGACAGTCTTGCTTTGTTGCCCAGGCTGGAGTGCAGTGGAGCCATCTTAGGTCACTGCAACTTCTGCATCCTGGGTTCAAGCAATTCTCCCTGCCTCAGCCTCCTGAGTAGCTGGGGTTGTAGGTGTCCAACACCACACCCAGCTAATTTTTGTAATTTTAGTAGAGACGGGGTTTTTTCATGTTGGCCAGGCTGGACTTGAACTCCTGACCTCAGGTGATCTGCCTACCATCGCCTCCCAAAGTGCTGTTATTATAGGCATGAGCCCATCCCATGTGAATATTCTTAATTCATGGCAATGTGTTTGTTTGCATACAGTTAAGCAGGGTCGCCAGGACTGCTCAGGGAGAGAGAACCCAGAAAGTTGGCCTGCTGGTAAAAGGGTAAGAATTCCTTACCAGTCAACAGGCCGGGTGCGGTGGCTCACGCCTGTACTCCCAGCACTTTGGGAGGCCGAGGCATGTGGATCACAAGGTCAGGAGTTCGAGACCAGCCTGGCCAACATGGTGAAACCCCATCTCTATTAAAAAAACACAAAATTTAGCAGGGTATGGTGGGGCATGCCTATAATCCCAGCTACTCAGGAGGCTGAGGCAGGAGAATTGCCTGTAGCCAGGAGGCAGGGGTTGAAGTGAGCCGAGATGGTGCTTGGGCACTGCACTCCAGCCTGGGCCACAGAGCAAGACTCTGTCTCTAAATTAATAAATAAATAAGAATTTCTTACCAGTCTTGGCATCTTTCACTCTGTGCAAACGGGTTAAATGTAAAGTAAAAATCACTGTATATCTCCTCTGTTAAGTTTTAAATTAATTGGTTTACTAAGATTGGCTTATGCCTTTAATCCCATCACTTTGGGGGGTCAAGGTGGGCAGATCACCTGAGGTCACGAGTTCAAGACCAGCCTGACCAACATGGAGAAACCCTGTCCCTACTAAAAATACAAAAAAAAAAAAAAATTAGCAGGGCTAGTGGTGTATGTCTGTAACTCCAGCTGCTCAGGAAGCTGAGGCAGGAGAATCACTTGAACCCAGGAGGCAGAGGTTGCAGTGAGCCAAGATCGCACCATTGTACTCCAGCCTGGGCAACAAGAGTGAAACTTGTCTCAAAAAAAAAAAATTATTGGTGAAATAACAGTTGTCTTCAAAGTGTAAATATGTAGTCTAAATTATGTTCAAATATTAGGTTTGTTAAATGCTTTAAAGCCATAAACTACTTTGGCTTTTGAAAATTGTTTAACTTGCCTGCTTTCCAGCTAGGTAAGGCCTGGGGCCATGTGGAGTTGGCAATGCCCTAGCTATGCTGAAAACAGTCAAACCTTATCAGAACAGAACTTACCAGGTTTGACGTTACAGTTAAAATTGCCAAAGAGTTGCCATTGTAACATGCAATTAAGACTACTGGAAATGTGGCTGGGCATGGTGGCGCATGCCTCTGTTCCCAGCACTTTGGGAGGCCAAGGTGGGTGGATCGTCTGAGGTCAGGAGTTCAAAGCCAGCCTGACCAACATGGTGAAACCCCAGTTCTACGAAAAATACAAAGATTAGGTGGGCGTGGTGACACACGCCAGTAATCTCAGGTACTCGGAAGGCTGAGACAGGAGATTTACTTGAATCTGGGAGGCAGAGATTGCTGTGAGCCAATATCACACCACTGCACTCCAGCCTGGGTGACAGAGTGAGATTACTGAAAATAGATTTATATGCAAGGTGTGTAAGAACAGTAAAATATGTGTGTGTGTGTGTGTGTGTGTGTGTGTGTTTTGAGATGGAGTTTTGCTTCGTCACCCAAACTGGAGTGCAGTGGCGTGATCTGGGTTTACTGCAGCCTCCACCTCCTGGGTTCAATTGATTCTCCTGCCTCAGCCTCCTGAGTAGCTGGGATTACAGGCCCGCACCACCATGCCTGGCTATTTTTTGTATTTTTAGTAGAGATGGAGTTTCACTGTGTTGGCCAGGCTGGTTTCAAACTCCTCATCTCATGATCCACCTGCCTCCGCCTCCCAAAGTGCTAGGATTACAGGTGAGAGCCACTGTGCCCTGCCAAATGTGTGTGTGTGTGTGTGTGTGTGTGTGTGTGTGTGTGTGTGTGTGTGTGTTTTATTTATAAAAAGATGGGGTTTCACCATGATGGCCAGGCTGGTCTTGAACTCCTGACTTCAGGTGATCCACCCATCTTAGCCTCCCAAAGTGCTAGGATTATAGGTGTGAGCTACAGTGCCCGGCCTTTTTTTTTTTTGTAAAAGGTTATAAGAAGGCATGGAAATGTAAACTTTTGCCTAGGGTTAAATGATTGTTTTGAGTTAGATGGGGAAAGCTGAAGGTTCAAAGAAGTGGTGGAAGATTGCGGAAATTAATCTTGCAGAAGAAGTTCTCTGTGTAAACATATTTACTAAATTCAAAAGGTTTATAAAAAGTTTTTGCTTCTTTAAAGTTTCTGAGTCATCATTTTGGCAAAATAAATAACTTACGGTAATCTGGAATTCCAAAATCAAACTTCATCTTTAAAATTGTCTTTCCTGATGCTTGACTTTTTGGATGGATCAGAGAGCCCTTATTGGATGTCTTATTATTAAAATATCCAAAAAGGAGATAAAGAGGATTATTTGACATGTTTAGGTACGTGAGATTGCCAAAATGATGCTCAGTCTTCTTTAGGTTATATTTTTCTGAATAATGCTAATATATGTTCCAAATTTGTATGGGATTTCTGAATTTCTAATGTCTAAGTTTATGCTATCAATTATAATTATGGCTATTAAGCTGTTATTGTAAACCATAGAAATAACCAAATTTGCCGGGCATGGTGGCTCATGCCTGTAATCCCAACACTTTGGGAGGCTGAGGTGGGTAGATCGCCTGAGGTCCAGAGTTCAATACCAGCCTAACCAAAACATGGTGAAACACCGTCTCTACTAAAAATACAAAATTAGCCGGGCGTGGGGGCGCATGCATGCCTGTAATCCCGGCTACTCAGGAGGCCGAGGTAGGAGAATTGCTTAAACCTGGGAGGCAAAGGTTGCAGTGAGCTGAGGTTGTGCTGTTGTACTCCAGCTTGGGCAAGAACAAAACTCCGTCTCAAAAAAAAAAAAAAACCAAATTTTCTTGTCAGTGTTATATACTTAATTTGAAAAAACAATTGGTATCCAAGAGCATATAAGTCTAATGTTAATTAAGAATGAACTCATGGGGAACCTCAGTGGCTCAGGTCAATTGTCCTAGCAATTGAGGAGGCAAGGCTATGCGTTCAAGGCCAGCCTGGGAAACAGAGAGCTCGAATCCATTGAAAAAAAAAATAAAATAAAAAAATAAAGAATGAACCCATAGAGAACCAGTATAGTTACCTTGTTGTCCTTCCTGAGTCCTTAAAGCTTTTTCTTTTTCTTTTTTTTTTGAGATGTATTCTCACTCTGTCACCTAGGCTGGAGTGCAATGGCTCAGTCTCAGCTCACTGCAACCTCCACCTCCCAGATTCAAGTGATTCTCCTGCCTCAGCCTCCTGAGTAGCTGGGATTATAGGCATGTGCCACCACACCTGGCTTAATTTTGTATTTTTAGTAGAGGCAGGGATTCATCATGTTGGCCAAGCTGGTCTCGAACTCTTGACCTCAGGTGATCTGCCAGCCTGGCCTCCCAAAATATTAGGATTATATGCATGAGCCATTGTGTCCTGCCCTTAAAGCTCTTATTATTAAAAGTTCTGCATTCCAGACCGTTGCAGTGGCTCATGCCTGTAATCCCAGCACTTTGGGAGGTCGAGGCAGGTGGATGATGAGGTCAGAAGTTTGAGATCAGCCTGGCCAACATGGTGAAACACCGTCTCTACTAAAAATACAAAAAATTAGCTGGGCATGCTGGCAGGTGCCTGTAATCCCAGCTATTTGGGAGGCTGAGGCAGGAGAATCGCTTGAACCCAGGAGGCGGAGGTTGCAGTGAGCAGAGATCGTGCCACTGCACTCCAGCCTGGGCAACAGAGTAAGACTCTGTCTCAAAAAAAAAAGAAGAAGAAGAAGAAAAATTCTGCATTCCATGACTTATCATGAAAAAATATAAAATGACCCAAATTGAATACATTGGTGTAGTAACTTACAAATTGTTTAAAATAATTTATAACCAATGGTTGATCCCATATTCCTGGGAGAACAAAGCTTCAGGTGCATTTGGTCACCTGATGGGCCATTTAAACATTTCATAAAGGGATTTCACTCAATTGTTCTTTTCTTTTTTGTTTTGAGACAGAGTTTCACTCTTGTTGACCAGGCTGGAGTGCAATGGTGGGATCTCAGCTCACCACAACCTCCACCTCCTGGGTTCAAGCGATTCTCCTGCCTCAGGCTCCCGAGTAGTTGGGATTACAGGCATGCACCACCATGCCTGGCTAATTTTGTATTTTTAGTAGAAACAGGGTTTCTCCTTGTTCGTCAGGCTGGTCTCGAACTCCCGACCTCAGGTAATCCTCCTGCCTTGGCCTCCCAAAGTGCTGGGATTACAGGCGTGAGCCACTGCGCCTGGCTCAATTGTTGTTTTCAATGCATGTTTTCTAGTTGTATAAAAGTTTTCCCATGTAAGAGGGGTGATGTTATAACAGATTTAGATTATTAAATCTGTAATCTAATAATAATCTACATATAATAAGTTATTATATTACAAATCATTTACAATAATAGAGCCCTTGCGTCTGGCCGGTTCACTCCTTTTTTTTCCCCCTCTTTCATTCTCTTGCTGTCACCATATAAGATTCACTCCTCTTCTTTTTCCGAGGCAATCCACCTGCCTCGGCCTCCCAAAGTGCTGGGATTACAGGCATCAGCCACTGAGCCCGGCTGGTTCACTCCTCTTAACCCACATCATGGGTTAAAGAAAACATTGCCAGAAGGCCTTTGCTCTTTTAAAAGGGCATCATTTGTTAAGTCCCTTTTCCACAGTTTTTATTTATTTATTTATTTAGAGATGGAGTCTTGTTCTGTTGCCCAGGCTGGAGTGCATTGACGTGATCTCGGCTCACTGCAACCTCCTCCTCCCGGGTTCAAGTGATTCTCCTGCCTCAGCCTCCCAAGTAGCTGGGATTACAAACACGTGCCACCACACCAGCTAATTTTTATATTTTTAGTAGAGACGGGGTTTTACCATGTTGACCAGGATGGTCTTGATCTCTTGACTTCATGATCTGCCTGCCTCAGCCTCCTAAAGTGCTGGGATTACAGGGGTGAGCCATTGTGCCTAGCCCTTTTTCCACGGTTTTAAATAAAAGAAGTAATGATTAGAAATGTATCCCTCATGATAGGTTCTATAGCAAATTCTACTGTAAAGGCTATGGTTACACAATAGACTCTAAATTCTCTTATGGAAGTTATGATGGAATTGGCTAAACAGGCTGTGCGTGGTGGCTCATGCCTGTAATCCAAGCACTTTGGAGCCCAAGGTGGGCAGATCACCTGAGGTTGGGAGTTCAAGACCAGCCCGACCAACATGGTGAAACCCCATCTTTAAAAAAAAAAAAAAAATTGTCTATACAGAGAAGTATCTGTGCAGCTGCTGGCACCTGTGGCCTATGGAGAAATATATCCAATGAAGATGACAGAAATTCAGTGGTAGGGGATTAACAAAGAGACTAGTTAAGTGAGTAAACACTTTAGCTCATTCTTTGATCCATTTGTTTTTAGGAGGTTTGGTTTATGGGGACATTGGGTAAGGATCACACTCCAAACTCTTGGTATTATCCTCTCAATAGTTATAATAATAGTTTCCCTAATGTGCTGTATTCTCTCAAAGATTTTAAATGCTTTCATGTAGCCTTCTCTAGTATGTCAAATGGTCTCTCCTCAATTGGAATAACAGGAGCTGAATGAAACGTGCCACCATGAGGTCACCATAACCTATCAATAACGTGCCAAGACAGGAAACCCAGAATGACGGTAATGGAGAGTGGTGCCAAGGCCTTACATTTTGGTCACACTCTTGCCTAAATGAGACCTTGACCAAAAAGGGGAAATTTTTAAAAACAAAATTCTAGGAGGCCATTGTTTTGGACTAGGCTCATGCACTATGCCTCAACAAACCAAACCCAGCCAAAATGGAGTCACTTGTGCTAAGACTTTAAGGAAACATAGATTCTAGAACGACCAGGTTTTGTTTTTTTCTCCTGCAAATCTGTAACAAACATTTCTGAAAGCATAGGTATCCACCGCTTGAAGTTCCCATTAAATCTTTTAACCAAATTCATTTCATTTGCCTAGAGATTGTCAAGCTTCAGCTGATCATGCAATAAAGGTTCCAGCCAGTTCTAGGCGAAGACCCCACCCCCGGCCGTCAAGAAGCTAGCCTGCCTCCACTAGACAGAACAGAGTGAGAGTTCCGTGATCCCTAATAGGTAGAGACTACGCCCCAAGCCAGCATGAAGCAGTTACAGGAAAAAGGTCATTGATCTCTGTGCCGCCCAGAATGATTTATGGGATCACATCTCTCAGAGGGAGATGAGACAGGAAAATAGAGTCTGGAGTCAGGGAATGTAAGGCCAATTCAGGCTTCAGCTATAACAGGAAATACCCTCTCCATAGGGTGTATGCCATAAATGACTTTGTAACTTGACTTCATCCTCTCTATTTACATAGGGTGTATCCCAAGTAACCAATGAAATCCTCAAGGGGTATATTTAAATTCCCAAAAGCTCTGTAACAGGGCTTTTGAGCCCCGTTGGTCAGGCCTGTTCCCACACTGTGGAGTGTACTTTCATTTTCTTCTTTTTTGAAATGGAGTCTCCATCTGTCGCCCAGGCTGGAGTGCAGTGGTGCAATCTTGGCTCACTGCAACCTCCACCTCCTGGGTTCAAGTGATTTTCCTGCCTCAGCCTCCCCAAGTAGCTGGGACTACAGGGGCACATCATCACGCCCAGCTAAGTTTTATTTTTGTGTTTTTAGCAGAGATGAGGTTTCACCATGTTGGCCAGGCTGGTCTTGAACACTTGACCTCAGGTGAACCGCCTCTCTAGGCCTCCCAAAGTGATGGAATTATAGGCGTGAGCCACCGATCTTGGCCTTTTTTTTTTTTTTTTGAGATAGAGTCTTGCACTGTCGCCTGGATTGGAGTACAGTGGTGCTATCTCAGCTCACGGCAACCTCCGCCTCCCAGGTTCAAGCTATTCTCCTGCCTCAGCCTCTTGAGTAGCTGGGATTACAGGCTTGTGTCATCCCACTTGGCTAATTTTTGTATTTTTAGTGGAGATGGGTTTTTGCCATGTTGGCCAGGCTGGTCTTGAACTCCTGACCTCAGGTGATCCATCCGCCTCCCAAAGTGCTGGGATTACAGGCATGAACCACCGCGCCTAGCCCTTTCATTTTCAATAAAACCCTTCATTCCTTCCTTGCTTCGTTTGTGCTTTTTGTCCAATTCTTTGTTCAAGATGCCAAGAACCTGGACACACTTCACTGTTAACACAGTGACCACAGCCAGGGTAGATGCGGCTTTGAGTAAGCACGAAGAAATGAACTAAGACTTAGGTCCCGCTTGACTGATACTGACTGAGAAAAATGATTCAGATGCAAGAAGTAATTGTAGGCCTAGGGCTGATCTGTTTGAGGCCTTCTCCTTTAGGCTCTGATGTGATGGCCCAATGCTTTGATTTGTTCTGGAAAGTCCTGGGTTTTTTTTGTTTTTTTTTTTGAGACAGAGTCTCCCTCTGCTGCCAGGTGCCAGGCTAGAGTGCAGTGGCGCGATCCTGGCTGACTGCAACCTCCGCCTCCCGGGTTCAAGCAATGCTCCTGCCTTAGCCTCCCAAGTAGCCAGGACTACAGGCTTGTGCCACCACGCCCAGCTAATTTTTTTCTTTTTTAGTAGAGACGAGGTTTCACCATGTTGGCCAGGATGGTCTTGATCTCTTGACCTCGTGATCCGCCCGCCTCAGCCTCCCAAAGTGCTGGGATTACAGGCATGAGCCACTGCACCTGGCGAAAGTCCTGATTTTAAACATTTGAATTAGCTAGACCCTCTGTATTAAGGTTCTCTAGAGAGACAGAACTAATAGGATATACATATATGGAGGAGTTTATAAGTATTAACTTACAAGATCACAAGATCCCATAACAGGCTGTCTGCAAGCTGAGGCACAAGAAGAGTCAGTTTGAGTCCCCAAACTGAAGAATTTGGAGTCTGATGTTCGAGGGCAAGAAGCATCCAGCATGGGAGAAAGATGTAGGCTGGGGCTGGGCATGGTGGCTCACGCCTGTAATCCTAGCACTTTGGGAGGTCAAGGTGGGCAGATCATCTGAGGTCGGGAGTTTAAGACCAGCCTGGCCAATATGGTAAAACCCCATCTCTATTAAAATGCAAAATTTAGCTTGGCCTGGTGGCAGGCACTTGTAATCCCAGCTACTTGGGAGGCTGAGGCAGGAGAATCACTTGAACCCAGCAGGTGGAAGTTGCAATGAGGTGATATTGCACCGTTGCACTCCAGCCTAGGTGACAAGAGTATGACTTCATTTCAAAAAAAAAAAAAAGAAAAGAAAAGAAAGTATAGGCTGGGAAGCTAGGCCAGTCCCTCCTTCTCAGGCTTTTCTTCCTGCTTTATATTCGCTGGCAGCTGATGAGATTGTGCCCACCAGATTCTGGGTGAATCTACCTTCCCCAGCCCACCCCCTCAAATGTGAATCTCTTGACAACACCCTCACAGACACACCCAGGATCAGTACTTTGTATCCTTCAATCCAATCAAGTTGACACTCAGTATTAACCATCACAAGTCCACCCTTTGTCAATTTGAACCCATACACATCTCCTGAGATCATACATAATCTTCAAATAAAGACAATTCATAATTATGCCTATATAATACAACCATCCTTCGTACAACCGGAAATGCACCAATCCCCAACCCAAATTCTATTACGTGAAGTTAACAACACTTAAATAATGCTGATATGAAGTCAAGAAATCTTATGTCACGTGATAAAGGAAAAAAGAAAGAAAATGAAGATATTTTCTTAGTACAAGCTTATATATACACAAACATGTTTTTAACAAAAGAAGGAGGAAATACTCATGACAGTTACAGTCCCTGGTTCTGCAGCTGGTCATGTGGTCATAGCTGGTATTGATGACTCCCTTCTTCTACTACCCATTCTGTATTTTCTTTGCCTTCAGCAAGCACCTTAGCAGGTCATGGTTTTTTCTGGTGCAGTGACCCAAACCTTCATTCCTAAAGGGTCTGGGCCATTTGTCATCCTGCCTGGATTGGGCTGTTGTAGTTTCCCATCGACTTTAATCGCGGGGCATGGTAACACTAAGAAATGCCCTAATGGATCTCCTGTATTCCATGCCTGCTCTTCCTGACCTCCGTTATGCAGTAGTAGACTGATTTCATCTTGATAGTTGGGTCAGTCACCCCAGCCAGCAATGTAACTCCCTTCTTAGCCTGTTGACCTAGAGGTAGGAGGAGCCCAAAGTGTCCAGGTGGCAATCTTAACTTCCAGATTAATGAGATCGATGTTGTGCCTCCTGCTGGCAGCCTTCCTCCCTCTGGAAGACCTCTAGGCCAGCAGGACATAATGTCGTGGGAACAGGAAGCAAAAATCTTGCTGGTGGGTCACTAAGGGTGAGGGTGAGTGGTGCCACTTGCACTTCCACCCCTTGACCCCCGGACCCGTGAATCTCAGCTATGGGAGAAACAGGACCATATCTTGGGTGCTGATTCAGAGCATACATGGCCTTCAAAGAACTTTGCCCCAGCCCTGCAAAGTATTATCACTTAGTTGGCATTGTAATGGTGACTTCAAAAGGCCCTTCCACTGTTTTATCAATCCAGCTGCTTCAGGATGATGGGGAACGTGGGAAGACCAGTGACTTCCGTGAGCATGAACCCACTGCTGCACTTCTTTAGCTGTAAAGTGAGTGCTTTGGTGAGAGTGGAAAGCTGTGTGGAATATCATGACGGTGGATGAGGCATTCTGCGAGTCCGCAGATGGTAGTCTTGGCAGAAGCATTGATATCCGAAGCAAATGTCTAGTCCAGTGAGGACAAACCTCTGCCCTTTCTGGGATGGAAGAGATCCAATATAATCACCCTGCTACCAGGTAGCTGGCTGCTCACCCTGAGGAATGGTGCCATATTGAGGGCTCAGATTGGTCTCTGCTGCTGGCAGATTAGGCACTCAGCAGTGGCCGTAGCCAGGTCAGCCTTGGTGAGTGGAAGTCCATGTTGCTGAGTCCATGCCACCATGGTTACTTTGTTCGTGGGCCCATTGGGTGGTGACAGGGGTGGCTGGGGTAAAAGGCTGAGTGGTGTCCACAGAACAGGTCATCCTATCTGCTTGATTATTAAAATCCTCCTCTGCTGAGGTCACCCGTTGGTGAGCACTCATATGGGATACAAATATCCTCGGTTTTTGACCACTCAGAGAGGACCATCCACATACCTCTTCCCCAGATTTCTTTGTCACCAATTTTCCAATCATGCTGCTTCCAGGTCCTGAATTTGACCATTCAGCCAAATCATGAATCAGCCAGCCCTCGAATCAGTATGTAATTGCACATCTGGCTGTTTCTCCTTCCATGCAAAGTGCACGACCAGGTGCACTGCTCAAAGTTCTGCCCGCTGGGAAGACTTCCCTTCACCACTGTCCTTCAGGATGTCCTGGAAAGGGGCTGTGGTGCTGCAGCTGTCCACTTTCGGGTGGTGCCTGCATATCATGGTTGCATGAACCAGGCCCTAGTGTTCTCTTCCTCTGTCAGCTGATCAGAGGGAAATCCCTATGAAACCATTGGTGTAGGCTGGAAAAGAGAGGGCAGTGGGGCGGGAGTGGGGACCATGTGCATTTGAGCCACATCCTCCTGTAACTTACTTGTGCCTTCAGGGCCTGCTGAAGCCTGATTACATATATACCACTTCCATTTGATGATGGCATGCTTTTGTACATGACCCTCTTTATGGGTAGAGGGGTCAGAAAGCACCCAGTTTATGCTAGGCAGTTCAGGTGGCATGACAGTTCAGGTCACTACCCCCGCACCTTCCAAGTCCTTGGTGGTAGCACTAATTTCCACAATTCCTCCAGGGGAGAGACAGTGTTTTTGATTTACTATTTTTCTAGGTAGAGGCAGCTCTAATGGCTTCCATTTGGCCTTCCCCACCATAATAGCCCTCACCCAAAAGTCAGGAAGCCAATGTGGGCATTCTGCCAGCTGCTAAGTATGTCTATGCCAATTATATATTCTGGCACCGGTGAAATGACCACAGGATGAGTCTGGGAACCCACTGGACCCACTGTATATTGGACCTGAGCAAAAACCCAATTAATTACCTGACTTCTATAAGCCCTTACTTTAATTGGAGGATTACAATGCCATTTTGGGTCCCCTGGAATCAGTGTCAGCTCAGAGCCAGTGTCCAGTAGTCCCTGAAATGTCTGATCATTTCCCTTTCCCCAATGCACACTCACCCTGGTAAAAGGCCAGAGGTCTCCTTGGGGAAGGATGGGGGAAAGATTCACTGCGTGAATTGTTGGTAATGTAATAGGGTCCTTCCTCAAGGGGACCTGGCCTCCCCTTCATTCACTGTAAACTGGCTCAAGTATGGACATTGATTGAGGGGCTGTGATTCTGTTTTTAGAATTCAAATTAGTCTCTTGTCGAAGTTTTCTGCTTGTGTAAGTTAAGTAGGAATGCAGTAGGTTTCCTATCACTTTCACTTCTAGGAACACCGTGATTAGCCAATGCCAGAGCTTTACATGAGTCAGACTATTCTAATTGCTGCTTTGCCTCTGCTGTGCATTACGGCAGCTATGCCCACCTTGCCTTTGCCAATTGAGAGCTGCCACTTGGCCCCTGCCCCCTCAGGATCCAATTATTCCCATTGTATTTAAATTTTGTAGTTGAGTGACTGTGGTTTCTAACATTAGATCTGACATACAGAGAAGAGCAATTACAGGGCTCTTCAAAGGTGCAGGTGCTGTCCTCACAAATTTATTTTGCAAGGCATTGGTCAAGGGTGTATCTTCAGGACCCTCCCAGCTGGGATGAGTAGGTCTAAAGTGACTGATCCACTCCACCATCCCAGTCTCCCTAAGCCTTTGGATCCCTTCCTCTACATTAAACCAAAGGAGATCAGGCATTTCCAGCTCACTCAAAGTGGGCCACATTTTAATCCATATTTCAGCTAACCAAGCAAATAAACTATTAGAACCCTTTTTTTAACCTCCTCAAGCTGCAACATTAATGCAGAGTCCCTACTCAGTGGGCCCAGATTAATAAATGCAGCCTGATCCAACTCTATGTTCCTTTCACCGTTATCCCACACCCTTAATATCCACTCTTGTGCCTGTTCTCCAGATTCTGTCTATACACATTAGAGAACTCCAACAGTTCTTTTCAAGTGTGGTGCACCTCCTCATGGGTCACACTCTCAACTTCACCGCTAGGGCCCTGCAAGGACTTTAGTCTAGTTATAGGTCTAGAAGCAAACAGAGGCGTTGGGGGTGGCTCCTGAGGAGAAACATTATCTTGCCTGGCAACTGCCTCAGGGGAGGCCATCAGTGTTGTCTCAGGGAGTGCAGGGTTTATCTCCTCAGACAAACGTGGAAAGGCTGATGGTAGCATGGGTCAGGGAGGGGATGTTGCCACTATTGGGGATGGGGAAGCTGTTCCTTCTGGCAAAAAAAGTTTCATCAGAGTTTACAAACTCGGTGTCCCCAGCTTCATCAGGGTCCTCTCACATATCCCTATTCCAAGTTTCAGGGTCCCATTCTTTTCCAATCAAAGCCTTCACTTTAACAGTAGACACCTGTCGAGGCTGTGCATGCATCTCTTTCTCTCTCTCTCTTTCTCTCTCTCTCTTTCCTTCCTTCTTTTCTTTTCTCTTCTCTTTCTTTCTTTTTCTTTTTTCTTTCTTCTTTCTTTCTGATGGAGTCTCTCTGTCACCCAGGCTGGCGTGCAGTCAGTAGCTCAATCTCAGCTTACTACAACTTCTGTCTCCCACTCGCTCCACTTCAAGCAATTCTCCTGCCTCAGCCTCTCTAGTAACTGGGATTACAGGCACCTGCCAATATCCCTGGCTAAGTTTTATAATTTTTAGTAGAGATAGAGTTTCACCATGTTGGCCATGCTGGTCTTAAACTCCTGATCTTGTGATCCACCCACCTCAGCCTCCCAAAGTGCTGGGATTACAGGTGTGAGTCATCACGCCCAGCCATGCTTGCATCTTTCATTGCAGATCAGCCACTCACATAATAAGAGCATGTGTCTGTTTTTCCACAATTTCAGCTCTTTCGCTGCAGTAGATAAGACTTTCACTCAGGGCAATCTTAGTAGATGAGGCCCAGTATCTGCTTCTGAAGCCAGGAGACAGAATCCCTGAGTTCATCATTTTCTTTCATCACTTTGTCCACTGAACTTAGGAGCAACCAACCAGCTTCATTACCTTCCTTGGTTCTCCACATATGGTCAAAGGTATTACATACACATTGAGTCACTAGACTCCCTGTATTCACAAGCAGTGAATTCGGAGTGTCAAATGCATTCATTTTGCATAACTCTCTAAACAGTTCATGCCAAGGACTATCAGTGTTCTCCATACTATTAGAAGTGGAGTCCTTACTGTTTTTGGGTCCAATCATATAAGCAGCCAACTCCAGAAACCCCCAAACCAAGGAAAGAACTCCATCCTTAGTATTCTGTTCCTCTAGAACAACTCCTGGTACCAAAATCTGTATCAGTGATGGTTCTCTAGAGAGACAGAACTAATAGGAGATAATATATATATATATATGTACATATAGGAGTTTATTAAGAGTTAACTTACATGATCACAAGGTCCCCAAATAGGCTGTCTGCATGCCGCCAAACAAGGAGAGCCAGTCCAATTTCCAAAACTGAAGAACCTGGAGCCTGACGTTTGAGGGCAGGAAGCATCCAGCATGGGAGAGAGATGTGGGCTGGGAGGCCTAGGCTGGTCTGTCCTTTTCACTTTCAGCCTGCTTTATATCCGCTGGCAGCTGTTTAGATGGTGCCCACCAGATTAAGGGTGGATCTACCTTCCCCAGCCCACTGACTCAAAAGTGAATCTCTTGGCAACACCCTCACAGACACAACCAGGATCAATACTTTGCATCCTTCGATCCAATCAAGTTGACATTCAGTATTAACCATCACACCCTCCATCTCTCTCTTCCTTCTTTCCTTTTGTTTCTTAAGTCTGTCCATTCATTCATCAAATGATATTCACTAGGTGAAACTCTGACCCTTGTTAAATGCAACCTTGGCTACCCTCACTTGTCTGTAAGCTTTAATTACCATCTGTATGCATATGAGACTTTTGTATGCAGATGAATCTTTAAATCAATTGTATTTTAGGGACACAATTTACATTTTTATGAAAAATGATTTGCATTGCTGTCAGTTTTCTGTAATTTACCTAGCTGTAAATTTCCCTAAAGACAATGAGGCCAGGTGTGGTGGCTGATGCCTGTAATCCCAACACTTTGGGAGGCCTAGGTGGCTGGATCATGAGATCAGGAGTTCGAGCCCAGCCTGGCCAGCATGGTGAAACCCCTGTCTCTACTAAAAATACAAAAAAATTATCCAGGCATAGTGGTGCGTGCCTGTAATCCCAGCTACTCGGGAGGCTGAGGCAGGAGAGTCACTTGAACCCAGGAGGCAGAGGTTGTAGTGGGCCAAGATTGTGCCACTGCACTCCAGCCTCGAAAAAAAAAAAAGACAATGAAAAGTGGAGTTGGGTGAGTTGCGCATCACACCCACACAAAGCCTTTCACAATTTTCTGTTAGCTCCTTCCTCTCTGCTCACTCTGTTCCAGCCACACCTGCCCCCTGCTGTTCCTTGAGCATCTCACCTGTGTTCAGAGCCTTTGCCCTCTCTGTTCCTTTGGCCTGGAAGGCGCTTCCCCCTGATATTCCTTGGTTCATCAAAGCCCTCATTGCCATTTCACTTCCGTAGGTTTTCTTTTTCTTTTTCTGCGGTGGGTTTTGCTTTTTCGCCCAGGCTGGTGTGCAGTGGCCCCATCACAGCTCACTGCAGCCTTGACCTTCTGGGCACAAGGGATTCTCCGACCTCAGCTTTTCAAGTAGCTGGGACCACAGGTGTGTGGCACCATGCCTGGCTAATTTTTTAATTTTTTATAGAGAAGGGGTCTTGCTATGTTGCTTGGTCTGGTCTCAAACTCCTTGGCTCAAGTGATCCTCCTTCCTTGGCCTCCCAGAGTGTTGGAATTATAGGCATGATCCACTGCGTCTGGCTCTTGGCTTTTCTTGACATTGTGGGCAGGGTGGCCTGTGACAACTGCCCTGGTAGTGAAACTTAAATTATTTTGGTCCCAGAGACTTGAATGAATCAGGCTACCTTTCACTCAATGCAGATCACCTCCTCCAGGAAGCCCTCTCAGACTGCCCAGGCTAGGTCAGGTGTTTCTCCCCAGCCCTTTGCTGATAACCCTTTCAAAATGGTTCCTTTCCTCTGAGGGAATAAGATAGAGATGATGACTCATCCATTTCAGCATCCCCAGTGCCAGGCAAGGCCCAGAGGAGGTGCTCAGGAACCTGGTCTAGGCCAGAAGCAAAGGAAGGAAAGGGAGACGCCTCTTGCAGGTCTTTTCCCTGCTGCCAGCAGAGGGCGCCTCAGCACCACAATTCTTCCAGCCTTCAGCGGGGCGGCAACCAACCGCTTTGTCCTCAGGAGGCTTCTCTTGTTCCTTGAGAACCAGGTCCCGAGTGGCTGATCATCCAGGCCTTCCTGCTAGCCGTGGGATCTTGGAGTCTGTGACTTTCCCATCCGACCCTTGATTTTTCTCATCTATAAATTGGCTGTGTCACCCTGGGGAGTTTGTGAGCCTCCAATATCATCATCAGTGCAGTGCTGAGCTCTGAGGCTGGCTGGGGGACAACGTGCCCCACTTGCCAGCTGGGTGACCATGGACTAGTGATTTTGACTCTCTGTGCCTCAGTTTCCTCGCCTGTAAAGTACGGATAATTAATGAGTTAATCTATAAAAGATTAAGCAGAGTGCCAGGCCCTGTGGTCAGGGCTGTGTTATCAGTTCCCTTTATTATCATTGCTGGTTGATGAGATAATGGCCCAGCTCCGACTTTCACCTGCCAACTCTTAGCCATGATGGCTCCAGGGTAGAGGCTGCCCCATCTTTAGTCCCTGAGCTCTAGTCCTCAGCAGAGGCTCCAGGGTAGAGGCTGCCCCATCTTTAGTCCCTGAGCTTTAGTCCTCAGTAGAGGAGCTCTCTCGGAGTTGTTACCCTGGGTGGGGGCAGGATCCAGAGCCAGCTTTCCCCGGAGGGGTTGGTGGAGGCTCTTGGCCTGAGCTGGGCACCAGGTGGCATCCGGAGGCCCCCGCAGAATC
This sequence comes from Plecturocebus donacophilus, assembly GCA_004027715.1. Lineage (NCBI taxonomy): Eukaryota > Metazoa > Chordata > Mammalia > Primates > Pitheciidae > Plecturocebus > Plecturocebus donacophilus. Next base: position 15,976 of record PVKP010025150.1, on the reverse strand, counting down.
CCAGGCTTTCTCGAGTCCCTGAGCAGACTCGCCCTCCATAAAGATGTCCCCTGCAGGCCGGGTGTGGTGGCTCACGCCTGTAATCCCAGCACTTTGGGAGCAAGGTGTGCGGATCACCTGCGGTCAGGGGTTTGAGACCAGTCTGGCCAACATGGTGAAGCCCCATCTCTCCTAAAAATACAAAAATTAGTCAGGTGTGGGTGTGTTCATCTGTAATCCCAGCTACTCAGGAGGCTGAATGCTTGAATCCAGGAGGCAGAGGTTGCACTGAGCTGAGACTGTACCACTGCAGTTCAGCCTGGGCGACAGAGCAAGTCAGAAAAAAAAAAGTTCCCTGTAGACAGGAAGCAGGGAGCAGGGAGCAGGGAAGAGAGGGAGGCTGGAGCAGGGCCAGCCTTACAGCCACCAGTCAAGGGGGTGGAGCAGGGCAGGGGGAGGGCTTGGTGGGGTGCGGAGAAGCTGCACCCTCAGGAAGCATCCGGTGCATGTATCCTCTGCACTGCTTCTGGTCTTTGTCTTTCGTTTGTTTTCAGGGACAGTGCCTTGCTCCATCACCCAGGCTGGGGTGCAGTGGTGTGATCACTGCTCAGTGCAACCTTGACTGCCCAAGCTCAAGTGATCCTCCCACTGCAGTCCCCCAAGTATCTGGGACCAAGGCATGCTTGACAATGCCTAGCTGATTTTAAATTTTTAATTAAAATTTTTTTTTTTAGATGGAGTCTCGCTGTGTTGCTTGGGCTGGAGTGCAGTGGTGCAATCTCTGCTCACTGCAAACTCCATCTCCCAGGTTCAAGCAATTCTCCTGCCTTAGCCTCCCGAGTAGCTGGGATTACAGGCACCCACCACCACACCCGGCTAATTTTTGTATTTTTAGTAGAGACAGGGTTTTGCCATGTTGCCCAGGCTGGTCTCAAACTCCTAACCTCAGGTGATCTGCCCGCCTCAGCCTCCCAAAGTACTGAGATTACAAGTGTAAGCCACCATGCCTGGCCTGATTTTTAAATTTTTTGTAGAGACAGGGTCTTGCTATGTTGCCCAGGCGGGTCTTGAACTCCTGGACTAAGCCATCCTTCTTCCTTGGCCTCCCAAAACATTAGAATTACAGCCACATAAGCCACTGTGCCCACCCAGTCTTTTTTTTTTTTTTTTTTTTGAGATGGAGTCTTGCTCTGTTGCCCAGGCTGGAGTGCAGTGTGGGATCTGGGCTCACTGCAACCTCTGCCTCCTGGGTACAAGGGATTCTCCAGCCTCAGCTTCCTGAGGAGCTGGGACTACAGGCACCTGCCACCACACCCGGCTAATTTTCTGTATATTTAGTAGAGATGGGATTTCACTGTTTTAGCCAGAAAGGTTTTGATCTCCTGACCTTGTGATCCACCCTCCTCAGTCTCCCAAAGTGCTGGAATTACAGGCATGAGCCACTGTGTCTGCTGCCCCCTATTTCTTTTTTTTTTTTTTTTATCCCACACTCCCTTCTCACCTTCCCTCTTCTGAGACTCTGTCCGGCTTTGCATACCCACAGCTTAGCTCCCACTTATAAGTGAGAATATACAGTATTTGGTTTTCCATTCCTGAGTTACTTCACTTAGAATAATGACCTTCAAATAATGGCCTCAAGCTCTATCCAAGTTGCTGCAAAAGACATTATTTCATTTTTTTCATGCCTGAGTAATATTCCATGGTGTATACATACATACCACATTTTCTTTATCCACTTATTGTCCAATGAGCACTGAAGTTGGTTCCATATCTTTGTAAATGTGAATTGTGCTGCAATAAATATATGCATTGCATACAGGTACCTTTTTTTTTTTTTTGAGTCAGAGTCTTGCTCTGTCTGGAGTGAAGTGGCTTGATCTTGGCTTACTGCAACCTTCACCTCCAGGGTTCAAGCAATTCTCCTGTCTCAACCTTCCAAGTACCTGGGACTACAGGCATGCGCCACCACACCTGGCTAATTTTTGTATTTTTAGTAGAGACAGAGTTTCACCATGTTGGCCAGGCTGGTCTTGAAATTCTGACCTCAAGTGATCCGCCTGCCTCGGCCTCCCAATGTGCTGGAATTACAGGTGTGAGCCACGGTGCCCAGCCTAATGATGACTTTCCCTTTGGGTAGATATCCGGTAGTGGGATTGCTGGATTGAATGGTAGATCTACTTTTAGTTGCGGAGGATCGGTCAGAGTGGTGGGAAAAACTATAGGGAAAGGACGCCAACCTTCTGAAAGGTAGGAAGGTTCTGCAGAGCCCTAGGGGAGAAGAGCTGAAGGCAGCTGTTCCATAACCCTGAGAAAGAGGGCAAGAAGTAGGTATAAGAAACTGTAGGAGAATTTATCCTAAACAGGCTTGTTTACTTATGTTGACCAGGAACTGGCCTTTGATGATCTTCGGGAGTGAAAGGGGAACGATAAATGTTAATTACCTGCAGGTTGTGTTGGCTCCGGGTTTTCGGCATTGTGCCTGCACTGAATGAAAGCAAGCAGCTCCCGCTTCTCGGGGCTGCTCTCTGGCCACTAGAGCCAAGCAGTCACCTAGCTGCTCTTACACAGCATGCCTGTCTCTGAGTACTTATTTCACCCGTCGGCCAGGACAGACCTGGCATTTAGTTCCTTAAGAAATCTCTGGCTGGGAGCAGAGGCTCACACCAGTAATCCCAACACTTTGGGAGGCTGAGGCAGGCAGATCACCAGGTCAAGAGATCGAGACCATCCTGGCTAACACGGTGAAACCCTGTCTCTACTAAACATACAAAAAATTAGGTGGGCGTGGTGGCATGCGCCTGGAGTCCCAGCTACTCGGGAGGCTGAGGCAGGAGAATTGCTTGAACCTGGGAGGCGGAGGTTGCAGTGAGCTGGGATTGAGCCGCTGCACTCCAGCCTGGGCGACACAGTGAGACTCCATCTCAAAAAAAATAAAAAAGAAAGAAAGAAATCTTCATACTGTTTTCCACAGAGGTTGTACTAATTTTCATTCTTAGCAGTGTGTAAGTGTTCCCTTTTTACCATATCCATGCCAACATCTATTGTTTTTTTACTTTTTAATAATGGCTATTCTTGTAGGGGCAAGGTGGTATCTCATTGTAGTTTTAATTTGCATTTCCCTGATGATTAGTGATATATTTGTTGGCTATTTGCATATCTTCTTTTGAGGAATATCTATTCATGTCCTTTACCCACTTTTCGATGAGATTTTTTTTTCTTACTGATTTGAGTTTGAGTTCCTTAGAGATGCTGTTTGAGTTCCTTAGAGATTCTAGATATCAGTCCTTTGCCAGATGCATAGTTTATAAATATTTTCCCCCATTCTGTGGGTTGTCTGTTTGATGATTATTTCTTTCACTGTACAGAAGCTTTTTAGTTTCATTAGGTCCCATTTTTATCTTTGTTTTTGTTGTATCTGCTTTGGGTTCTTGGTCATAAATTCTTTGCCTAAGCCAATGTCCAGAAGAGTTTTTCCAGCGTTGTCTTCTAGAATTGCTATGGTTTCAGATCTTAGATGTAAGTCTTTGGTCCATCTTGAGTTGATTTTTGTCTGATGTGAGAGATAGAGATTCAGTTTCATTCTTCTACATATGGTCAGTTTCCCCAGCACTATTTATTAAGTAGGGTGTCCTTTCCCCCATTTATGTTTTCGTGTGCTTTGTTGAAGATCAGTTGGTTATAAACATTTCTGGGTTCTCTATGTTGTTCTACTGATCTATGTGTCTGCTTTTATACCAGTACCATGATGTTTTGATAACTTCAGCCTTGTATAATGTGAAGTTCTTTTTACTTAGGATTGCTTTGGCTATTTGGGCTCTTTTTTGGTTCAATATAAATTTTTTTTTGAGACGGAGTTTCACGCTTGTTGTCAAGGCTGGAGTGCAGTGGAGGCAGGATCTTGGCTCACGGCAACTTCCACCTCTCGGGTTCAAATGATTCTTGTGTCTCAGCCTCCCAAGTTGCTGGGACCAGAGGCGTGTGCTACCACGCCTGGCTAATTTTTGTATTTTTTTTTTTAGTAGAGATGGGGTTTCACCATGTTGGCCAGGCTGTTCTCGAACTCCTGACCTCAAGTGATCCACCCTCCTCGGCCTCACAAAGTGCTAGGATTATAGATGTGAGCCACTGCGCCCAGCCAGAAAGATGTTCACATCCTTGGTTAAGAATATTGCTAAGAGGCTGGGCATGGTGGCTTATGCTTGTAACCCCAGCACTTTGGGAGGCTGAGGTGGGAGAATCGCTTGAGGCCAGGAGTTCAAGGGTCAACATAGTGAGACCCACCCCTCATGTTTATTTTTTTTATATTCTTAGGTATTTAACTTTATTTTTACAGCTATTCTAAAAGAGATTGAATTCTTGATTTGATTCTCAGCTTGGTCATTGTTGGTATATAGCAGTGCTACTGATTTGTGTACACTGATTTTGTAACCTGAGACTTTACTGAATTTGTTTACAAATCTAGAAGTCTTTTGGAGGAGTCTTTAGGGTTTTCTAGGTATATGATCACATCATCGGCAAACAGAGCTAGACTTCTTTTCCAATTTGGACGCTCTTTCTTTCCTTTTCTTGCCCGATTGCTCTGGCTGGGAAGCTTCCCTGTTTCTTTCGGTTTCCATTTTGGAAGGATCCCATGGCCTAGAGACCTTCTGTTAAACACATCACTATGCTTTTCTCCTAATTTGTTTTTGTTACAGGTGCCTCAGCCAAGAACCTAGTGATGGATGAGGAAAGAAATCTTTTCTCAGCTGGGCTCAGTGGCTCATGCCTGTAATCCCAGCACTTGGGAGGCCGAGGCTCTTAGGGACAAGAAAATGCCCTCCGCACAGGCTGACCCCTGCCCTGCTCTGATTGCTCTGCAGCTGCATTCCTAAACCTCTACCTAGGTGCCACATCAAGCCTGCCGGACGTGCTGCAATTAAGCAAAGCCTGATTACAGCCATCAGGGCAGCTGGAGGAGGACAGGGAGAACATGTTGGTTATTCATACTTGTAAATTCCTGTTTGATACGTATCTGTTAAAAAAAGAACTCCTGGTTTCTCTCTTTTTTTAAAAGACTGCCACCACAAAAGTCACAGGATGATGTATTACAGGTCTGTTACAAGTTAACAAACTATCTCTGTGCCTGTTACCAGCAGATTGGTTACCTCAGTCCTAAAACCCCCTTCTACCCCTCTCACCCCATGTAAACCCCTCATTTTGTAAGCTCAGGGCTGCCTCCTCTGATTGTTACGGAGCCCCCCGGCAGGTTAATAAAACTTGCTTGCCTGACTTTGGGTCTACTCTCCTTTATCTCGGCTACCCCAACAAAGGCAAATGGATCACTTGATGTTAGGAGTTCAAGACCAGCGTGGCCAACATGGTGAAATCCTGTCTCTTCTAGAAACAGAAAAATTAGTTGAGCATGGTGGCAAATGCCTGTAGTCCCAGGTACTCAGGAGGCCGAGGCAGGAGAATTGCTTGAACCCTAGAGGCAGAGGTTGCAGTGAGCCGAAATCATACCACTGCCCTTCAGCCTGGGCGACAGAGTGACTCTGTCTCAAAAAAAAAAAAAAAAGAAAAAGAAAAAGGCCAAGCACAGTGGCTCATGCCTGGACAATATGGTGAAACCCCATCCTACTTAAAATACAGAAAATTAGCCGGGTGTGGTGGCACGCACCTGGAGTCCCAGCTGCTCGGGAGGCTGAGGCAGAAGAATTGCTTGAATCCAGGAGGCGGAGGTTGCAGTGAGCTGAGATTGTGCCAGTGCACTCCAGCCTGGGTAAGAGTGAGACTCCATCTCACAAAAAAAACAGAAGAAGAGAAGTCTTTTCTCTCCTGCAGGGTTTCTATGTGATCTTTCCTTGAGCGATACAAGACTATATTGTCCAGGTGAGCATACTGAAACTAATGGTGAGGGCTGACCCTGAGTTCCACGTTGGTTGACATTCATGTTTCTGTTTCTGATTGGGGAGGTGGAGTTACTACCCTCGGGATGGAGGAAAAGGTACTCTGTGGCCACCACCAGGCACTAACCCTTTACATCGAAATTTCATTGATTCCTCAGAGCCAGGATGAGAGGTAGCATCATCATCCCGATCAGTGGACAAGAAAACTGAGGCTTCAGAACACTGAGTGACTTGTTCAAGGTCCACACTTGCAAGCCCAGAGGCTGCCTCTGGGGTGGGGGAAGGGGCATAGGGTCATGCCCTTCACACAGTCTCCGCAGTCCTGGAGGCGCTGCTCAGTGCACGACGCCAGGGGACGCCATGGGCACCGAAGGACCCTCTGTGCTCTCCCAGCCGTCAGGGCTGCTGCTGCTGCCTCCTACGACTGACTTCTGCGAAGATGGTTTCCTGAGGATAGCATTATATGTGGCAATGACCATGAGACTCATGACTGGACCCTTGGGGACGGGGCCGCTGCCAAGCCAGGCTCTCCAAGGCCTCCTCCAACTTGCTTTTCTTTCTGCGATGTTTTGGTGTGCCCCAGCTGCCTGTGCTGTGAACTTAATTCCTGCAGAGGACAGATGCAATAAGAGTCTCATAAATGCATGGGTGGCCAGGCAAATAGGTATAAATAAGTAAATAAGTTGTGTCTCTGAAGCTGTCAGTGGGAACGCATCCTCGGAAGGGTGTTTACGGGCCTGAGCTGGAAAGGGAAGAGGTGCAAGTTCCATCCTCCACAGGGTGCCTGCTGGCGATCTGAACTGGAACTAGGGACAGGATGGCATAATAGTGAAGTGGCGGGTCTGCGATCCAATCCTAACCCGGCCGCGGTGGGAGTGTCAAAAATGGCCACCATGCTGCGTTTCTCCCGTCGTCGAGGCATATTTTTCCACTCCTTCTGTTTTTTTTATTTTTATTTTTAAAGTTGGTGCAAAACACTCCTTCTGTTTTGTGTGTGTGTGTGTGTGAGAGAGAGAGAGAGAGAAAGAGAGAGAGACCGAGTCTCACTCTGTTGCCCATGCTGGAGTGCAGTGGCGCGATCTCAGCTCCCTGCAACCTCTCAGGTTTAAGTGATTCTCCTGCCTCAGCCTCCCGGGTAGCTAAGATTACGGGCACGTGCCACAACACCTGGCTATTTTATTTTGTACTTTTAGTAGAGACGAAGTTTCACCATGTGAGCCAAGATGGTCTCAATCTCTTGATCTCATGATCTGCCCGCCTTAGCCTCCTAAAGTACTGGAATTACAGGCGTGAGCCACTGTGCCTGGCCATATTTTTCCACTTCTTTTTTTTTTTTTTTTTTTTTTTTTTGAGACAGAGTCTGCTCTGTTGCCCAGGCTGTAGTGCAGCAGTGTGATCTCGGCTCATTGCAACCTCCACTTCTGGGGTTCAAGCGATTCTCCTGCCTCAGCCTCCCGAGTAGCTGGGACTACAGGCGTGCACCACGACACCAAGATAATTTTTCTATTTTTAGTAGAGACGGGGTTTCACCATATTAGACAGGATGATCTTGATCTCTTGACCTCATGATCTGCTCGCCTCAGTCTCCCAAAGTGCTGGGATTACAGGCATGAGCTACCGTGCCTGGCGATATTTTTCCACTTCTTTTGGACCAATACAAAGTAATGGAAGTGAGGACTTGTGGCTTCCAAGTCAGGACCTCGAAAGGTTTTGCCCACTTCCACATTCTCTCTCTTGCCCCTTGGTATGATATGAGCCTGGGTTAGAGTGCTGGGGGATAAGAGACTATGTGGAGGAGAGTGTCCCAAGCAAGGCCATCCTAGACCAGCCTGTCCCAGCTGGTCTGCCAGCTGACAGCAGATTCATGAGCAAGCCAAGTCCCACTGAGATCAACATAGCCAGCAAAACCACACGGCTGACCTGTAGATCCTGAACTGTAATAGAGGCTTAACACGTTATAAGTCATTCATTTAGATTAGTTTATTATGCAGCAACAATTAACTGATATGGCCAATTATAGTGAAATGATCACGGTCCATTTACTCACCCCTCTGAGGCTCAATTTTGTCATCTGTGAGACAGGTACGATATATGATAGTCGTCTCTGTCCCAGAGGATTGATATGAGGAATAAATTAAATGTTCATAAAGTTCTTAGCACAGTGTCTGACATGGAGAATACCAGCTGGAATGGGCCTGGTGGTGCTGCCATAATTAGCAACCCCAGGCTGGGTGCAGTGGCTCATGCCTGTAATCCTAGAATGTTGGGAGGCTGAGGTGGGTGGATCATTTGAGATCAGGAGTTTGAGACCAGTCTGGCCAATATGGTGAAACCCCATCTCTACTAAAAATACAAAAATTAGCCAAGTGTGGTGGTGCGTGCCTGCAGCCCCAGCTACCTGGGAGGCTGAGGTGGGAAAATCGCTGGAACCTGGGAGGCGGAGGCTTCAGTGAGCTGATATCGTGCCACTGCACTCCAGCCTGGGTGACAGAGCAAGACTCTGTCTCAAAAAAAAAAAAAAAAAAAAAAAAAAAAAAAAAAAAAAAAAAAAAAAAAAAAAAAAAAAAATTAGCAACCCCAAATCTTAGTGACTTTAAGCAGCAACGTCTATTTCTTGCCCTTGTTACTTGTCCACGGTAGGTGGACCGGGAGCTGTGAGCACTGTGGTCACGTAGAGTCCTGAGCTGGGGACGTCCTTCATCTCGGCACTTTGCGGGCCACTGCACCAGGGAGAAAAGAGAAGCTGGGGAGGGAATTGAGAACTCATCGGCCCCACCTACCCAAAGGGCCCACCCTTCTTGCTGGAAGGGGAGAGCTGGGAATATTTGGTGAACAACATTTAGGACTTCACATGAGCTGTGAACAAGTGTTACGTGTTGCTTTCTGCTTGAGCCCTCAAGTTGGGAGAGTTGTAAAGTGAAAATAAAAAGAAGCAATATTGTTTTGTTTTTTTTTGAGACGGGGTCTCACTCTGTCATCCAGCCTGGAGTCCAGTGGCACTATCTCAGCTCACTGAAGCCTCCGCCTTCTGGTTCCAGTGATTCTCCTACCTCAGCCTCCCAGGAAGCTGGGTTTACAGGGCCCTCCACCACGCCAAGCTACTTTTTGTATTTTTGGTAGAGACAGGGTTTCACCATGTTGCCCGGGCTGGTCTCAAACTCCTTAGCTCAAGCAGTCAACCCACCTCAGCCTCCTAAAGTGCTGGGATCACAGGCATGAGCCACCTCGCCTGGCTGGAAGCAATGGTAATAGAAGTCACAATAGCATAATAGCAGCTCCACATATTGAGTACCTACTGTATGCCAGCACAGGGATAGGCTGTTTTTTTGAGACAGAGTTTCACTCTTGTTGCCTGGGCTGGAGTGCAATGGCGTGATCTTGGCTCACAAAAACCTCTGCCTCCTGGGTTCAAGCAACTCTGCCTGTGCCTCTGGAGTAGCTGGGATTACAGGCATGTGCCACCACGCCCGGCTATTTTTGTATATTTAGTAGAGATGGGGTTTCTCCATGTTGGTCAGGCTGGTCTTGAACTCCTGACCTCAGGTGATCTGCCCACCTTGGCCTCCCAAAATGCTGGGATTACAGGCATGAGCCACTGTACCCAGCCTAGGGACAGGCCTTTTATCTGTGTCATTGAATCCTTATAAGAACCCTGTTAGATCAATCTTCTTATTCCCTATTTAATGAAGGATAGTGCTCAGATTGTGTAAGGGGCCAGCCTGGCATCGCCAGGTTCATGGCATCGCCAAGGTTTGCAGACAGCACTCTTTTTTTTTTTTGAACTATGGAACGCTTCATGAATTTGCATTCATTCTTGCTCAGGGGCCATGCTAATCTCTGCATCATTCCAGTTTTAGGATACGTGCTGCTGAAGCGAGCATGGATCCAGGACTCTGCAGCTTACTTTCTTTCTAGTAAACTGTGTGACCCCTTTTTACTGCTCCCCAAACGCTGACCAAGGTGTCTCAGAGATTAGGCAAGGGGCCAGACTAGGCTGTCCATCAATCAGACCAGTCCATCTGGACTCCTGTAGTTATGATCAGGAATCAGCAAAGAATAGGTCAAGTACAGTGGCTCATTCCTGTAATCCAGCGCTTTGGGAGGCTGAGGCGGGAGAATCGCTTGAGGCCAGGAGTTCAAGACCAGCTTGGGCAAAAAAGTGAGACCCCCATCTCTGAAAAAAAAAAGAAATCAGCAAAGAACTGTCTGGTTTTGCACTTTCACTCCCCAGATCCTTCTGGTTTTGTGCTATGAATGTTTTTGAGGAATTCCAGTGTAGGCTGAGGTAGACAAGCGGCACAGGGTTTTCTTAGCCCCATGAGACTGATGGCAGCTCCTCACCTCGCACAGCCGTGCATAACAATGGCCTGTGTTTACAGAACTGGCCCTGTCTACCCACGCTATGCTAAGTGCTTTGTGAGCATTTTCTCTCTCTCTCTCTCTCTCTCTCTCTCTCTTTCTCTTTCTTTCCTTTCCTTCCTTCCTTCCTTCCCTCCCTCCCTCCTTCCTTCCTTTCCTCCCTCCCTCCCTCCCTCCCTCCCTCCCTCCCTCCCTCCTTCCTTCCTTCCTTCCTTCCTTCCTTCCTTCCTTCCTTCCTTCCCTCCTTCCTTCCTTCCTTCTTTTGAGTTTTGCTCTTGTTGCCCAGGCTGGAGTGCAATGGTGAAATCTCAGTTCACTGCAAGCTTCGCCTCCCAGGTTCCACTGATTCTCCTGCCTCAGCCTCCCAAGTAGCTGGGATTTCGGGTGCGCACCACCATGCCCGGGTAATTTTTGTGTTTTTAGTAGAGACAGTGTTTTGCCATGTTGGCCAAGCTGATCTCAAACTCCTGATCTCAGGTGATCCTCCCGAGTGGCCTCCCAAACTGCTAGGATTGCAGGTGTGAGCCACCGCACCCGGCTGAGCATTCTCGTATTGAAAGCTCCCCATAATCCTCTGTTATTACCCCCATTTGTACAAGTGGGAACACATGCATAGAGAGTTATATGTCTTGTCCAAGGTCCTACAGTTTGTAAGAAGCCAGAACTGGAAGTCAGGCAGCCTCGCCCCACGTCTTCACCTTTAAGTTTAAGCTGTAAAGGGCTCTTACATTCTTGAGCTCTTGAGCTCATCTGATCTCTCCTCCATCTTATTTGTACCCTCCGCCACGTGCAGACACACACACACTCATGTAAGAGATGACCAAAGCAGTTACGATGACTCCAGCTCTACAAACATGGTATCTGAGGCTTAGGGACATGTTCAAGGTCACAGACTGGGCATTTGGTTCAAATCCAGCGTCTTGGCTGGGTGCCATGGCTCATACCTGTAATCCCAGCACTTTGGGAGGCTGAGGCAGGTGGATCACTTGAGCCCAGGAGTTTGAGACCAGCCTGGCCAACATGGTGAAACCCTGTCTCTACTAAAAATGCAAAAATTAGCTGGATGTGGTGGCAGGCGCCTGTAGTCACTACCACTTGCGCCTCCTGGGCTCAAGCCATCGTCCCCCTCTCAATCTCCCAATTAGCTGGGACTACAGGCACACACCACCATGCCAAGCTAATTTTTGTATTGTTTTTTTTTTTTGTAAAGATGGGATTTCATCATGTTGCCCAGGCTAGACAAGCAATCCTTGCCCCTAGACAAGCCCCTCCTGGCCTCAAGCAATCTGCCCACCTCAGCCTCCCAAAGTGCTGGGATTACAGACATCAGCCATTGTGCTCGGCCTAGAACAAACTCTTTTTTTTGAGGCAGAGTCTCGCTCTGTCACTGAGGCTGGTGTACAGTGGCACATCTCGGCTCACTGCAACCTCCGCCTCCCCAGTTCAAGCGATTCTCCTGCCTCAGCCTCCCAAGTAGCTGGGACTACAGGCTCTCACTGCCACGCCCGGGTGGTTTTTTGTATTTTTAGTAGAGACTGGGTTTCACCATGTTGGTCAGGCTGGTCTTGACCTCCTGACCTCAGGTGATCCACCCACCTCAGTCTCCCAAAGTACTGGGATTACAGGGGTGAGTCACGGTGCCTGGCCAGAGAACAAACTCTTATATGATGCTAACTGATTCAGGAATTTGGACCAAGTACAATTGGGACAGCTTGTCTCTGCTTTATAATGTCTGAGGTCTCGGCTGGGAAGACTTAGAATCTGCAGTGACTTGACAGCTTGGCACTGGAATCACCTAGAAGCATCTTCACTCATGTGCCTGGGAGCTGATGCTGGCTCTGCCTGGTACTCAGTGGAGCTGTTGACCAGAGCCCCTTCATGGGATCTGTTCATGTAGCTTGGGCTTCCTTATGTCATGGCGACCACAGGGTAGTTGATTTCTCATTTTTTTTTTTTTTTTGAGATAGAGTTTCACTCTTGTTGCCCAGGCTGGAATACAACGGGGTGATCTTGGCTCCCCAAAACCTTCGCCTCCCAGGTTCAAGTGATTCTCCTGCCTCAGCCTCCCCAGTAGCTGGGATTACAGGCAGCACCACTACACCCAGCTAATTTTATATTTTTTTAGTAGAGATTGGGTTTCTCCATGTTGGTCAAGCTGGTTTCAAACTCCCAACCTCAGATGATCTGCCCGCCTTGGCCTCCCAGAGTACTGGGATTACAGGTGTGAGCCACCGCGCCTGGCTGGTAGCAGATCTCTTACATGGCAGCTCCAAAGGTGAGTGTCCCAGCTAACAAGGTGGAGATTTTGTGGTCTTTTCTGACTCACTCTCTCAAGTCACATAGTATCATTTTTGATGCATTCTGTTGGTTACAATCCAGCCATAAGCCTGCCCAAATTCAGGCATAGACTCTATCTTTTTTTTTTTATTTTGATACAGTCTTGCTGTTGCCCAGGCTGGAGTGCAGTGCTGTGATCTCAGCACACTGCAACCTCTGTCTCCTGGACTCAAGCCATCCTCCCCTCTCAACCTCCCGAGTAGCTGGAACTACAGGCATGTGCCACTACACCCAGCTAATTTTTTTTTTTTTTTTTGGCAGAGATGGGGTTTTGCCATGTTGCTCAGGCTCCTTGGCTCAAGCAATCTGCCTGTCTTGTCTTCACAAAGTGCTGGGATTACGGCATCAGCCACCATGCTCGAGATGTATCTCATGAGGAACAGAAAGTCAAGGAATTGGTGGACATGTTTAAAAACAGCTACAGGCTGGGCGCGGTGACTCACGCCTGTAATCCCAGCACTTTGGGAGGCCGAGGCGGGTGGATCACGAGGTCAGGAGATGGAGACCATCCTGGCTAACACGGTGAAAACCCGTCTCTACTAAAAATACAAAAAAGTAGCCAGGCCATGGTGGCGGGGGCCTGTACTAAGTAGTCCAAGTAGTCCCAGCTACTTGGGAGGCTGAGGCAGGAGAATCGCTTGAACCTGGGAGGCGGAGGCTGCACTGAGTTGAGATCGCGCCACTGCACTCCAGCCTGGGTGACAGAGTAAGCCTCCATCTCAAAAAAACCAAAAATAAATAAAAGAACTGCTACAGATAGAGGGCATCAATGCCTGACCAGACAGACCTAGGGCCGTGAGAAACTGGGACTGGGAGTGTGAAGCCTTAATGCGTTCAGGGGCCAGTGCTGGCGCCGACCTCCAGCAAACCGTCGCTGCTTCTTGGCAGCACTCCGAGAACCTTGGGCATGTGTCGTTGTAGGAGCTTCCTGTCTTCATCTCAGGTGATGTGGCCCTAGAGACCAATGGCGTGGCCCATGCCTTGGGTCCCATAGGTGGAAGGGGGCCTTGGTAGCCTCTCTGGACAGAATCCCCTGCACTGCCCAGCAAGGGGCCCTCAAGGGCACTCTGGCTGTGTCCACACAGGGTCAGCCCTCCCCGCAAAGACAGAGCACACTGTTGTTGGCCTTTTCTGACCTTCCCTGGTTGTGTTGGTGGCTGAGGTACATAGCACACCTGGAGAAGCACTGTAGGTTGGCGCCAGCGCTGGCTCTGCAGTGGGGCAGGTTGTGATCACTTTCCTGATCTGACCTTTGGATTTTTTGGATGCGAAGTGAGTAGCAGCATGGACTACATGATCTTCTAGTTTCCAGAATTCCAAAACTCCAAGGAGCACCTGAATTCTTCACAGGTAGTTTCTTACCCCCAGCCCCAGGCTGACTGCAAGCTCTATGAGGGCAGATTATGTCTTTTTTTTTTTTTTTTTTTTGAGACAGAGTCTTGCTCTATTGCCCAGGCTGGAGTGCAGTGGTGTGATCTTGGCTCACTGCAACTTCTGCTTCCTGGGTTCAAGCGATTCTCCTGCCTCAGCCTCCTGAGTAGCTGGGATTACAGGCGCATGGCACCACACACGGCTAATTTTTGTACTTTTAGTAGAGACGATTTCGCCATGTTGGCCAGGCTAGTCTCGAACTTCTGACCGCAAGTGATCCTCTAGAGCCTCCCAAAGTGCTGAGGTTACAGGCGTGAGCCACCACGACCAGCCAGATCATGTCTTTTTGACTCTGGCAAGGCACTGCCCCACTGTGGGCCTCAGCATCCTCATCTGGAAAATGGGTGTGCCAATGGCACCCACCTCAGGAGCTTGTTGGAAGGCAGAGAGGCTTATGAAAACACCTGGCACTTAGTAAGTGGTTAAGGACAGCTTCTTGCCTTCCTGCTTTGCTGTGGGTGCCCCCTGAACCCAGGGAAGTGAGTTTATGAGCCACTGGTCCTCATGGGTTTGCTGGGAGTTTGGGGAGAGAACGTGGATGGTTCCCTTGTCCATCACAGCTTCTGGGTGCAGTTCCGGGAGCAGCCTCAGGTGACACAGTGAGCAGAGACAGGTCTCTAGAGATGCTCCCGTCTGTACAGGATGGACTAATCTCAGGGCCTCTCCTTGGGCCTCCTGCTGTGCCCTGAGACGCCATGCTGGGCTGCAGGTGGGCATTGGGGCCGGGTGCACAGGAGGCACTGCCGTCTGGAGAAAAGGAACGTGACTGGCGATGAGTCACAGGAACAACAGCAGCAGCCCCTTCTAGGCACAGCAGCTACTGGGCACCAAGCACTTCATCCTCTGCTCCTCGTGACCTTCATTCAAGGTGACACTTCCTCACCCATTTTGGGATTTGAAGGTTGAAGCTGTACCACCTTTCCGGACATCTCGATGCTCCTCCCTGCTCTGCTCCGCGTGAGCTCTGAGACACAGCTCATCTCAATGTGGCCCCTGAGTGCCTGTCCTGGCCTCTTTTTTTTCTGAGACAGAGTCTTGCTCTGCTGCCCAGGCTGGAGGGCAGTGGTGTGATGTCGGCTCACTGCAACCTCTGCCTCCCGAGTTCAAACAATTCTTCTGCCTCTGACTCCTGAATAGCTGAGACCACAGGCATGTGCCACCATGCCCGGCTATTTTTTGTATTTTTAGTAGAGATGGGGTTTCACCATGTTGGTTAGGCTGGTCTTGAACTCCTGACCTCAAGTGATCCACCCGCCTCAGCCTCCCAAAGTGCTGGGATTACAGGAGTGAGCCACTGCACCCAGCCCAGTCCTGCCCTCTTTCTTGCCCCTTTGCTTCCCAGTGCCAAGCCCCATGGCTGCCCATCCACCCCTGCTCGCCCCCTATCTTTCTCCTCTCCCCATGCCCTCCTCCCCCAAATCATGGACGATGCCAGCCCCAATGAGCAATGACTTCCACAGTTGTTCTTGACTGGCTGACATTTGCCTGGAGAGTAGGGGTGAGGTCTCATCAGGGCTCTCACTGAGGAGTTTATTGGCAATAGAAATCATTTAACTTAATTAATTAATTTATTTCATTATTATTATTTTTTGAGATGGAGTCTTGCTCTGTCACTCAGGCTGGAGTGCAGTGACATGATCTCGGCTCACTGCAACATCCACCTCTCTGTTCAAGCCATTCTCCTGCCTCAGCCTCCTGAGTAGCTGGGATTACAGGCGTTTGCCACCACACCCAGCTAATTTTTGTAGTTTTAGTGGAGACAGGGTTTCCTCATGTTGGCCAGGCTGGTCTCGAACTCCCAACCTCCAGTGGTCCATCTGCCTCGGACTCCCAAAGTGTTGGGATTATAGGTGTGTGCCACCACGCCTGGCCAGAAATCACTTAACTTTAAAAAGTTCCTTCCTCCTCGGTTTCATTTGTGATCCTGAGGCCTAATGACTTCCAAACAGGAAGGCTTTGAGGAAGCTGCATTCAATGTTGAAAGC